>PVJL010021543.1:0-10446 GCA_004026885.1 Lyroderma lyra
TGTTTGGATGATCTGTCCATGGCTGTTAGCAGGGTGTTTAAGTCCCCCACTATGATTGTGTATTCATCAGTTTCTCCTTTCAAGTCTGTTAGTAGTTTCTTTGTATATTTTGGTGCATCCTGGTTGGGAGCATATATGTTGATTAGTGTCAAGTCTTCTTGTTGTTGCATTGTGCCTTTTATCATTATGTAATGACCATTACATATGTAATGTCTTTTACTATCTTTTTTAACTTGAAGTTTATTTCATCAGATATCAGTATGGCCACTCCTGCTTTTCTCTGGTTACCATTTGCTTGGAGTATTGTATCCCATCCTTTCACTCTGAGTTTGTGTTTGTCCTTACAGCTTAGGTGTGTTTCTTGGAGACAGCTTATGGATGCATTCTGTTTTTTAATCCAGTCTGCTACTCTGTATCTTTTTATTGGTAAGTTCAGTCCATTGACATTTAGAGTGATGATCGATATGTGAGGATTTCCTGTGGCCATTACTTATTTCTTTCTTTGTTTTTGTTTGTTTGTTTGTTTGTTTTTGTTTCTTTCTTGTTGCCCCAACTTTGATCCATTTGTCCTGATGTTTTGTTTCAGGCTGAAGAGCCTCCTTCAGTATTTCTTGGAGTGCTGGCCGAGTGCTGGCAAATTCCTTCAGCTTCTGTTTGTCTGAGAATGTCTTTATTCCACCTTCATATCTGAAAGATAATTTTGCTGGATAATTTATTCTTGGCTGGAAGTTTCCCTCTTTTAAATTTTTGAATATTGGGTTCCACTCTGTCCTGGCTTGTAGAGTTTCTGCTGAGAAATCTGATGCCAGCCTGATGGGTTTTCCTCTAAAGGTTATAGTTCTTTTTTCCCTGGCTGCCTTGAGAATTGTCTCTTTGTCTTTAGTTTTGGACATCTTTGGTACCATGTGTCTTGGAGAAGATCTGTTGGGGTCCAGGTATCTGGGGGACCTTTTTTCTTCTTGAACTTGGGGTTCCAGATCTTTCCATAGGTTTGGAAAGTTCTCATCTACGATTTGTTTGAGTATGCTCTCTGTAGATTGCTCTGCCCCCTCTTCTATTCTTATTATCCTGATGTTGTTTTGTCTCATGGATTCGGATATTTCTTGCAGAGTTCTTTCAATCCTTTTGGTTCTATATTCCCTCTCTTCCTCTTTCTGAGCTGTTTCCATGTTCTGGTCCTCAATCTCACTAATTCTTTCCTCCATCTGATTGGTCCTGTTTCCTATGGCAGTTATTTCATTTCTCACTTCTTTTATGCTATTATTTATTTCTCATATTTCCATCTCAATCTTTCTTATGCTTTGAATTTCTTTGTTAAATTGTTCTTTTGTTCACAGAGTTCCTTTTTTATGTCGTTTATATCCTTTTTTATATTGTTTATCTCAGCTATGGTGTTCTGCCAATAGGTTTTCATTTCTCTCACAGCCATTAGAATGGCTGCTTTAAATTCTCCGTCACTTAAATTCAACCTTTCTAGATGTAACAAGCTGTCTTCTGGGTAAATTTCATGTTCTTTCTGAGGAGTTTTAGTTTTTAAGGAATTCATCCTGTCCACTGGGTTCTTCCTCTTTGACATGAGGGGTTTATGTTCCGTGCCCAGATTATTGCTTTTGTGGTGTCTTGCTGTAGGGCGGACACTAGGTGGCACTGGGGGTCGAGTTTTGGGGGAGAGGGGGCTGTTTGTTTCTTGTTTCTGATCTCCTACTGTGTTTGGAGGCTATGCGCATATATCCTGTGGAGAGGCCAACAAAAGTCTTTCCAAAGGCGGCTCTGCCTTCTGCCCTTTGCTGGGGAAGCTGTTTCCAGCCCTTTGCTTGGGCTTGTTTTTGCTAGCTGGGGTGAATGCTATCAAATCAGTCTTTCTTCTCAGCCCTGATTCAGTACCTGGCTGTCTAAGGGACCACACTGCTTTCAGAACCCTGGGGTGCACGAGATAGTGCCTGCTCCATAAGTCCAAAGCTGTGGGCCTGGCCTGAGACAGCAGCGTCGCCTTTGCAGCAGGCTGGGAACAGGAACTGCAGCCCTGTGTAGGTCTCCAGGGGTCTTAGAGCTGGGGTGTCATCTTTGCAGTTCAGAGTCCTTGCTCAGCCCTTCTACCACTCAAAAGTTCCAGAGGCTGGCTCCCCAACTCCTTCTGTCCCCAGCTCCCCAGTCTCTCTCCCTTCCGCCAAACTGCGCTGCTCTGAATAGTCAGCAGGGATCGCATCCCGATCCCGCGTGATCCGTCTCTGCTTCCTTCCCTCTCCCCGACTTGCCCCCTTCTTGCCAACCTTCAGGTGTTTACTTGCTATTTGTGGATTTCTCAACAGCCGGTTTGTCACTCAGGGTCCTCTTTCTTAGCTCCTGGATGGCCGTTCAATTGTGTTTTCTGGGAGAGGCTTTAGGGACCTCCTCTCCAGTCACCATCTTGTCTTCTCCTCTAATTTTTTTTTAAATTGCAGAATATTCCATGATATGAACAGATCCTCACTCATTTAACTATTTACCTATTGATGGCCATTTAATTTTTTGTTTATCTAAATCTTATTCCAAACATTGCTGAAGTAAAAATTCTTATTTAAGTCTCTGTGTTAATGAACATGCATTAGAATATGAATTTAGGGCACTTCTAAGAATTAAAATTTCTGAATTAAAGAGCATGTGCATTTTAAGTTGATGGATATAAGAAAATCGCCAACCAAGTACTATACAGTTCTAATTTGGGTTACATCATCTGTAATATAAAAATGTGTATTCTGTTCATATTTATCCAGCTTTATAATGTTGACAAGGTGATGGGCTCTCTCTTCTTCCCTGGACAACATTTGATGATGGAAATGATTGGCTTTACAGGTAACCATTTCATTGACACTGACCCCTTTATTATTTTGTTTGAAGAAAAAGTTGAATTAGTCCTTGGTGAATCTGCTTGGTCTTAACACTATAGGTGATTGATTGAGCACAGGAGGAACCAGAAGATAGACATTGGCCAGAAGTAGATGGACAGCAGGCACAACATGTTTTGTGAAATGGTGAGCCAGAGTCACAATGATCATGGGCACATAGTACACAAGGATTGTACAGATATGTGATACACATGGGTTGAGGGCCTTCCGCCTTCCCTCCCCAGAGGTAATTCTCAGCACTGTTTAGAGGATTAGCACATAAGAGATGACAATGAGCAGCGAGTCCAGACCAAAATTAGAAGTAACGATGCAGAGCCCCAGCATGCTGTTGGGATGAGTGTCCCCACAGGACTGTTGGATTAAATCTGAGTGAAGACAATAGGAGTGGGAGAGGACATTGTGGCCACAGAATGGCAGACACTTCAGGAGAAAGGGCAATGGAAACCTGAGTACCACACTCTTTAGTACAACTGCAACACTGGAACCAGCAATATGGGGCAGGGTCAAGAAGGCAGTGCACTGCAATGGGTTGTAGATGGCCACAAAGCGGTCAGCAGACATGGCCAGCAGAACTCCTGATTACATAATGGAAAATGAATGTATGGAGAACATTTGTAAAAGACAGGCTTCAACGTGTATCTCATTGGCACCAAAAAGGAAGATGCCCAGCACAGTGTGCAGTGTAGAAGCAGTGACACCAAGCTCAGCACAGGCCAGCATGGCTAGGTATAGAAACATAGGCTGGTGCAGAGAGGTGTTTTTCTTGATCACCAGAATCAGACTATTGCCCACAAGGGCTACAAGATAGATGGAGCAGAATGGGAAGATAAACCAAGGATACAGGGCTTCCAGACCAGGGAGACCAGTCAGCACAAAATATTTTGGGGCAAATTGACTGCAGTTGAACATTTTCCTATACCTGGAGTCTGGGAACTTTGAACCATGCAGGTGCCAGGGATGCAACCTGGAGTGAGGCACATAAAAGTTAATGGAACATAAGAAGAACCACCAAATATCTCTGCCTAGGGCAATCTGCCAATTGATGCCTCTTTGCTCATCAATGACCAGTTCTATTTGGTCTTTAACACTGAAAAGCTGAGTCATGACATGCAAATAGGCATAAGTTCATAGCAAGGGGATATGGTAGAAAACAATCCCCTATACTGATTTCATTTTGTGTATTTGGTAAGAACTGAATGTTTCTCATGCCTCTATCAAAAGATGGTATTGTGTAGTTTAAAGAAAACATCATTGGAAAAACACTGACATAAAAAAAGTCACAATCTATCATTCTATAAATTTCCTTTAGAGTATGTTGGATTTTAAATGAGCGATGAGCACAGAGGTTAATAATATAATTATTTCAATGTTGGTATAGAATTGCTTAGGAGATAAAGATTATAAATGCCATTCCTGTCACTCCAAGCAGCATCAAAGACTGCTCTCCATTGGAGACACAGAATTACCTAACTTTACCTGAATAAAACATATCTAACATGGACTAAATTCTCCATATTTATTCCACATCCTTGTGGATGAACACTTTGGTTTTTATATGTGGCAAGGAAGAGTGTAGAAAAAAGTCAATGTTATAAAGATAAATGAAAATAAATATTTGGCACACTGGAATTCTTATTAATGAAAAGATGTATTCTGCCCATTGGCAAATTTCTCCTATATTGTCAGTCCACATATTGTAGTGTGGTTAATCAATGCTTACAGTGTATTTGGGCACAATGAGCCAGAGTTCTAGAGTATGGTACCTCAGACCTTGCTTCTGAAACTGCAAAAATAATTACAACAATTGTTATCCAGGATGCCCCAGGCATCAGTAGTGCTGATGCCTTCTGAAACCCCACCTGAAAAGGCAACCTGAATCTCTTTACATCATCCAAGAGAAGTGTATCTGTTAAGGAAAGAAGCATACCAAGAAGATTCATCTAAGGTGAAACTTCCACACCTAAGAATGGGAAGTCAATTAAAATCTCTGTGTTAGAATAAAATTTAAGAGAGGAAAAAACATTTCTTTCATTAGGTAAAAAAATAAAAAGAAAAACAAACAAACAAAAAACCAGATCTGTTTCACCACTGGAAACAAACAAAAAAATTATTGTCTAGGGGAAAATGTACTGCAGATGAGGAAGCTGGAGGTATTGGAAGGTGGGATTATAGTTGAATTTCCAAACATGATTTTAAATTTTTGATTTCTACTTTCTAGTGGGCTATTCTTTTAGCTTGACTTTTTTTAAATCTTTAAATTGAAAATAATCATATATACAATGAATACAATATTATATAAATAACATAATAATGTGTATAAAAGGATCTCGCAAACTGCAATAATCACCAGCTATAAGAAAGTAATATTGGCCATTGTGGGAGACATTAGGTCTTGAGTGAAGACCCACTTCTCAGGGATAAACAGTGATAACATAAGGGTTCCTTGATTAGGAACCACTTAGGCTATGGATACTTTAAGCTTGATCTTGTTTCTAATTAATATTTGAGGTATATTGTCCCTATCAATTCACCCCTTCCATGTCTCAAGGTACCATATTATTAATAATCAACTCAAAATAACTTACTTTCTTAAGATTTTGATATATTTTAAGGCATTTCCTTGAATTACTTAGGGGGCACTATTTATTAATAGTTATGTACCTTGTTTATTATTCCCATATTTCAGGTTACAAATTATGAAATTTCAGAGTACTATGCATGAAAGGTATGACTGCAGACTGTGGGTTTAGATTGCCAGAGTTGAAATCCTGGCTCAGTCACTTGTTCTCTGCTTTCGATGTTCTCATCTGTAAAGCAGAGATAATTATATGTAGTCCCATAGATTTGCTTTGAGGCTTAAACAAATTAATGTATATGGAGTAGTTGGCATACAATATACTTTAATAAACTTTACTAATGTTGGTGAAATAATAATGAAGTAATAATCATCAATAATCATCAATTAATTAAAAGTCAGCATTTCATTTTTATATAATAATTTTTCATTCAGATTTTTCTTTTCCCAACCTTATGGATAATATATGTATATATTTTTGGCAATGAAGCAATTCCTTAATTGCCTAAAATTTTTTAGCTTGATGTCAACTTTGTATTTTTATTCCAACCTTATTATGCTGAGTCATTACAAGTATCTCAAATGTCTCAAAGAAATCATTTGATCATGCTTTCTGATCCATGCGAGACACTTCATCTTATACCTATTAAAAAAATTGCTACTTTCCAGAAGTTCCTCTGAGATTAAAATAAAATAAAAAATGCTTGCATAGGAAATGAGTTACTGTGTAGAACTGTCAGTACTGAGTATCATTTGCCATGTAAACAGAAGATGAAGTTTTAGAGAGAATATGCTTGCCATGTTACAGGTTGTGTGGAAGAAAAAGTGGTTGGAATCCACCCTATATTTTGTGTTTCTCATCTTCTCTGTCTATTGGCGAGTGTGTTATTAATACATATAGACATTATAAAAAAGTGAAGAAAAAACTGATTTTAAAATACATGGTATTCCTTGGTTGACACTGAAAAATGATCTGGAGGAGAAGAAGGTAGTGATATCTATGCATCACCCATCAATTTGAATTAATACAGGAAACAATGATTTTGTTCTTTGTACCACTATTCAAGATGAAAGAAAAATTCTTTATAATTCATACATGCACAATCTTAGAATGGCACACTTCTTAATATCTATAAAACTCCAGTGTGATTTAACTCCTTAACTCCTCTATAAGTCCTGACGCATTATAAGTTGTCTTTTCCCTTCTGGTCATTTCTGTTATTTTTGTTTGTTTGTTTTAGTTATTGTGGTTTGCTTTGATTTTTTTCCATTTTCTTACATAAAAATTCTGGCATTAAATTAAAATTTATATTTTAAAACAAATACAAGTTCTACCATTGTTTTATAACATCTGGCTCATATGTCAATTTTATGGTGTCTTTTCTTACTCATATGTGTGTAGTTAGTCACTTTATATAGTAGCTCTGTACAGCTACTCTTTAATCTAGTTGTTTATGTTAGTTCTTCTAGTTGTCTGTAAGCTCTTCCTATGACCTACAGCCTATATTTTAAACATATCACCAGGGCTTAATAAATGGGAAGAGAGAAAGGGGGCAGGGACAGCAGGAAAAATGGTGCACACTAATATACAGTGTTATTATTTTAGACTACATGTTTGGGGAGAAAAGTACTTCATCTTCTTTTATCAAATGAGAGCTTCTTTGAGGACAAAAAATAATATGATATTCTTTTATTGTATCTGAGGAATTGTTATTAGAGGAAGTCAGAGATTGACACTAATGCATAAGATGTGAGAGATACATGGGAGATGTGAGGAATAAGTGGAAAATAAAAGGAGAAGTTGAAGTCTGATATTTGGTTGAGTAAAAGGCAATTAAAAATTATCAGAAAATAAAATAAAATGCATTGATTTAGTAATGGAAGGGTGTCCTGTGTGTGTTATCTCTGTACACATCTTCTTATTTACCATCAACATACTCAAAATGACCTAGCCATATCCATTTTATACCTTGGGAGAGTGAGAAGTTGGCACTTTACATGACTTTCTAAAGTCCAGCAGCAAAATTCAAGTTAAAGTTAGGAGAGAAAGGGAGCCTGAAAAAAGCCATGTAAGGAAGCCAGTGAGAACACATGAGATTGAGTAGAGATGAGGCTGAGCCATTCAGAGAGGAAAATGAGGTATGAGTGAAAAGTGTAGATCATCATTGAGTTGGGTTTAGAAATTACCAGGTCCTAAAGTTTATGTAGCTCCCAGCATGGGACAGTGGGGACAAGACCTACTTGTATGGAAGGTGAAGGAGAGGAGAGTATATAGGCTAAAGAAATAAAGATAGATTTAAAAGCAATTAAATATCTAGTTTAAAAATAACTGGATTTGGGAACAAAATGGAGGCTTCTCTTTCTCACTTTCTCTTAAACAGAAAAGATGAGTAAAATAGATCCCAAGTGTTTCTTTGCCACAACAAAACTTTCTGGATACAATAAGTCTGTGTCTTCCAGGGAGAAGCAGTCTTTCATGACAAGAGAAAAAAATAACAAAATATGTGCTGGAAATGAGCTGTATCTCAGAATAAAACGCTTTGGTGCATCTCACCTGAACAGATTTTCTATCCTCCGGATCCCACAGGCTAGACTACTGGGCAATCTCCACTCCTCTATGAGGGACTACCTGCTCTGCAATGTATTTTGTCTCAGGCCTGGTCTCCAGCTCTCTATGTGGAGGCAGGAGCTGACTGGTCTTTTTATTTATCATGACTCTGGAACTAGCCCTTCCTTGCCTCCAATTTTGCCAGTCAATCCCATGGGAGACATAGACAAACCAGCCTGAGAAGAACACGCTGCTATTAGGCCTGCAGGAATAACTAGGTCAAAAGCAGAGTATGCCAAGAGATTTTCTCTGGGGAACAATAAGTAAAAGTCTGAGAAAACACAGAACAAGATGATGAAGGTGTGTGTGTGTGTGTATATGTAAACATCTGTCTGAGCATGCTCTTAGGTACATATGCAAAGTGTGTGAATTTATGTAAATGTGCAAATAAACACATGCATATGAATGCATGTGTGTGCAAGTATTTGCATAACCATGCTCCATCATGTAGAATTGTTTTCAAGTTTGCAATACTCTATGATCCTGCATATTTTCCCACAAATACATTTACCATTTAATGTATAATCATATAGTAAGTGATATGACTGAGCAATTTCCTTGCATTAATAAAAAATAACCCCAGATCTAAGTAAAAGATTTAATTGAGTATACATTTACATTTGTGTATGTGCATACATGTATTGTATTTCTTTATATGCATCTGTACTTATATAATATATATCTCTTTGAAGATCTAAAATACTGTGATAATTATTTTATATTCTAAATATTAATGGTCAGAGACAATTAGATGTCTTATGGGCACAAGCAGAAATTACCTTGTGCTGAAACTGGTAAGTATGATATAAAGAAGTCTTTGAACTTGTATCTTTTACTGGGATTTCAGTGTTGTTTCCTGAGTTTAATGACTCAAGAACATACCACCATCATTTACCATCTACAGATTTGACACACTCTCATCTCAATATTTCTGACTTTAGTTATAATCTAGGCTTTTATGTTTCTCAGGGCTAACTTTTCCCTGTTGTTTGGGTTCTGAGAAAGCACTAGCTCAGAGTCCAGGTCATGTTGTACCTTGTGTTGGACTTTCCTGTATCATCCACAGAACTGAAAGTTAAAGCACCTGATTTCACTATCTGTTTTCTTTCTTTGATTTTACTTTTTATTGTGAATGTATGAATAGTTTTTCAACTTGTTTTATCTCCTTAAAAATGGGAATAATTCTATTTTCTTCAAAGGAAAAGAAGATAATTTAATGTGAAATCTTAATTGAAAAAAAAGAAGGCACTCAAATGTTATTTGTCCTTCTTAATCATATGCAGAATCCCACTACCAAAGAAATCATTCCTAGCTACCTTTAAAATTATTCCTTGGCCTTCTGAAATCTCCTTTTTATCTTGCCCTCATCTCTGGACCACCTTTGAGATCTTGTTTTGGACCAGGCACTGACTGTGCTAGTGGCCTCCTCAACTACCAGTCTGAGATCTAGTCCTAACTCCATTTTCCATACATAATTACCTCACCTAGCCTCCTATGAGCTAGATTTCCCACATTCAGATAAGGCAGGTCTTTGTAGCCAGCATTTCCAAGGTGATTCTCTCATTTTAAGCCCCTCAGTTACTCCTGTATCTTGAATTACCGTCAAATCATTAGAAACCCAGGTGTGTAAAACTCTTATGGCAGTGTCCTCAATCAAGTTGAGTAGGATCCCTGACCTAATCTCATTGCCAGGAGAAATGCTTGTGGACTTTTTAAACATCAGCCATCTAGCTTGATAGAAGTATCATACTTCTCATTACTTTTATAAACCTTGTGTTATTTGTGATTTCTTTTTTCAAAAGTTAGGGGTGATGGCTAAGCAACTATATTAGAATGAGGAAGTCTTTTGGCATATTAAATACATGCTCTGCACTCAGGTTTTCTAATAAACTATAGAGGTAAAGTTTCCTGGTTCTCCTCCATAGCCACCTCAACTTGAACCTTGAGAAGAATTCCATTCTATTTACTTGAAAGTAAATAGAGATTAAGTGATCTCTGTTTAATAACAACTTAGATGTGTATCATACTTATGTTTCAGCTACAGCTTTGAGTCCTATCCTGAGTCTATTCTCCTACCTTATGTAAACATAACAATCTGCTAAACAAGAATTAGGACCTATGTTTTGTAAATGGGAATCAAGAGAGGATGAATGTGTCATGGGCAAAAACTTGGGTTGAGAGCTGAGTCAGGGGGGATCACCAAGATGGTGGCATGAGAGGAGACTCCTGAAACCTCTCCTAGAAAATACAACAGAAGCCCTAGCCACAGTAGTAAGGCAAGGAAAACAAATAAAAGGCATCCAACTGGGAAAAGAAGTAAAACTATCATTTGCAGATGACATGATACTGTACATAGAGAATCCAAAAATTCAACCCCA
>PVJL010021544.1:0-10436 GCA_004026885.1 Lyroderma lyra
GGACACGGGACCTCGTGAGGGCCGCCAGGTGGGAGGGGGGTTGCAGGTGTGAATGCAAGAAGGTGCAGGGATTAGGGAGTCGAAATGGGCGGCTACAAAGTAGTCACAGGGCCGTAGGGCACAGCGTAGGGCACTAATGCGGTAAAAGTGGGCACTAGGGGTAATAAGTGTTGTAGCATCACTTCTGAAATTCTAGAATGTCCCACCAGTCTGCTGCACACCTGGAGTTCGTGTGAAATAATATTGTCGCGTGTAATTGAAAACTTTAAAAGGGCAGGAAAGGTGACGGGAAACAAGGGGTTCACGTGTCCAGGCAGGAACCAGGGAAGTCAGGGCTGTGACGCCCAGCACAGGGGAGACCGTCGGTTAAGTGTGACAGCGCGGTGCGCGGCCAGCTGCGCGCGGGGCCTGCCGTGCTGACCACTGGGCGCCGTGAAGAGCTAATACAACGTCGTACGCCAGCTCGGTCTGCAGTAACGATCTTTTTTGGAAAACACCTCATAGCATATGATTTCACTTATACGAGGACTCAAGAAAATGTTTATAAAAACCCAGAGGACAAGGTGACCCAAGGGGCGTGGGGAGGGAGGGTGGGAATAAGGGAAACCAGAAGCCCAATGACTTCTAACAGCTGCTACTGCTCACATTGCTCCTCCATCTCTTCATTCACAAGTAGGTAAACAAAGGCCAAGCGGAACCGCGTTTCTGTCTCCTGCTGAAGGCAGGGCCGCAGACAGGCCCATTCCGGGCCCCGTCCGAAGCACAGCGCCCTCGGGGACCCCTGTTCCCGGGCAGTGGACACGGCTGAAGTGATGGACACCACGGCCCCGGCTGGCCGTGAGCCCCGTCACAATCGTCCCTTCTCTCGTCCTCGTCCACGGAGACCGTGCAGACCCTGTGCTGGTGACAGCACCACAAGACACGAGGTGCTGCATCCCCGAGTCACCGTCTGCAGGGGAGGGGCCAGGACCAGCCCCCCAAGGCCCATCGGGCTATGAAGTGAGCTAGAAGCAGGGATGTGAAGGGGCCACGCTTCCAGGTGTTCCGCTGATGCGTTTCGGATGCCGCGTTGTCCCTCTCTCTGCCAACGGAATATTGTCTAAATCAGTGTCACTTAAAAAGCACTGTGTGTGCAATCTGATAGGGTCACGTCCAGGGTCAGGAGCTGGCGGCGCCTCTCGGACAAGGGCAGTTTCTCGTTTCCCGGCCGGGGGTGCAGGAGGTGCTCAGCAGTCCTCAGTGGGACGGGAAGGGACCTGTCCCTCCTCTCTCCAAAGAGGTATCCCCAGAACGGTAAGGCTCACGTCAGAGGGGGGGACGGAGGGAGCGCTTCAAGCCTGACACCCCTCCTCTGCCCCCCAAAAAAGAAAGATGTGACCTATAAGCTCTTGGCATCAAGCACCAGAGGAGCTGGAAGCAAGCGCTGAGGCTATCAGCTCCCCAGCAGCCCGTACCCCGAAACCGTCCCCCCGCCTCCGCTCCCCAAGAAGCTGCCAAGGCTCCGGGCGTCCTCGCACGCAGCGCCGGGGAGGTGACAGCGTGACTGGGGGGAAGTGACTTTCAGCTGAGATATTTTAGAATTCCGCCCTGGAGACGGCCTCTGGTTGCCATGGCAACTCCGGCTCTGCTGGGGGCCTGGGTCCCCCGCTTGCTGGCGGTACCCACCCCGGGCAGGCAGCCACAAGGTGTCCCCAGGGGGCCAGAAGCTGCTGCCACCGAGGAAGCGGCCCCTCGGTGCTGACTCGCAAGGCAGGGACCGGGGTCCGGAGGTGCGTCTGTTCGGTGGGAGCCCCTGGCAGTAGTGTTGCTCCAGGCGAATCGCTTTATTATAAACGTGGGCTTACTTCCCGGACAGATCGACCGACAGTGTCTTCTGCTTTGTCCCTGCTCGGTTCCACGTAGACACAGAAGGTGACTTTCCTTCAGTTTGGGGCGGAGCACGTGGAGCCGGTGGCCGTGAGCCTTGGTTCCACGGTTCCGACAAAGCCCCCGAGAGACAGGACGGGCGCTGGGGCGGTGGCTGGCCTGCCCTCTGGCTCGGGGTTGGGGGAGCTTCGCATCTTTCGCACCCGCACAGGAAAGGGACAGAGGAGGCCAGAGCCAGAATGACAGCCAGCCGAAGGGCCAGAAGCAGACAGACAGACAGACACAGACGCCGCGGTCCAGCTCCTGATCCGGAGTGAAGCGTCTTGGCCCTGGCAGGGCCCCCCCCCGACGTGAACGCACCGGCTTTATTTCCCACCTCTCTCTCTCACCTGTCCTTGCATTTGGTGACCTTGGCCGTGGGCCCCGGGAGCGCTCGCCCGGGCTCCAGCCACAGCATGAGCTGCTCCGGGAGCTAAATGCTGGGCGAGAGGGTGGTGGGCTGGCAGAGGTGGGGAGGGGCTTCGGAGCGCCTCCTGGGGAGAACCCTGGGGTCGGACTCAGGAGTCCCCACGCTTGGCCCAGTCCCTTCGCTCACTCACTGCACCGATCTTCGGCAGAAGCTTCTACGTGAAGGCGCGCACGCGCTCTGCCTCGCCGCCCTCTGGGCGGACACGGACCTCAGGACTGCCTCTCGCTCCAGCCGGAGTGGGCCCGCTGGCCCGCGTGCGAAGGTCGGGCTTCTGGGAGGGCGCTTTAAAGGCCCTTGGGACGAACCTGGGAGCGGCCCCCCACCTGAACGTCCTGCACGTCGGGCGGCTCGCGTACGAACCCCACGTGGCCGATGCCAGTTCTCAGCCGGGAGGCGCCACGTGGAGGCGCGCTGGGAGCGGCCCACGGCCAGGGCCCCTGAGTGGCAGACCTGGGACTTACCGCTGGGCCTGCCCCACGCTGGACCCGCCGTCGTGCGCTCCAGCCCTGCGCCCCAAGGGGGAGGGAAGCAAGGCAGCACAGCCATGCTGGGGTCTGAGGACCCGCGGGAGGACGTGCGGGACATGCGACTCTCCCTACCCCGGAGCAGGACGTCCGTGTCCGCAGGAGCCAACGTGGACAAAGTCCCTGGGCTTCTACTTCAGGGTGAGACACAGAGGAAGGAGTGACTACAGCTCACGGGGTGAGGAGCAGGGCAAGGCAGCAGACCAGACGCTTTCAGTGGGAAGTGAGTCTCTTAGAAACGTGCGCACCATCTGTCCCCCCATCTCTAAGAAGTGAAGGGGAAAGCGGGGTGCAGCAGGCCTTGTGGGTACGGGGGGAGGGGGGAGGCCCGAGGCAGCAGTGTGTGCAGTGCAGCAGTCGGGGACACTGTGTGGCCAGCAGGACGAGATCGCAGGGCAGGACGCGTGCTGGGGGGCCGCCGGGGCTTTCACTCTGGCAGTTCTGATCAGAGAGCAGGTGGCACACGTGACCTGACCTCCAGGCCCATGAGGGCGGGTCCCAGGCTGTGAGAAGCCAGCGGTGGACCCGGGGCAGCTCATACTCTGGTCCCTTCTGAAGGCACAGCTGACAGGGGCCGATGACCTGGACATGGGAAACGGAAGCGAGAGAAGAGGAGCCTTCTGCCCAAATGTGGAAAGTGGGGGGGCTGCCGCAGGGCGCAGGTGACTCGGGGCGCTGCATCTGGCTTCTGACGGCTTAGGTGCTGACACCTGCGGAGTGAGCGCAGCTCTCTACCACGTTCTTTGTGACATCTGTCCATCGGCCTCGGGACGCCAGGCCCCCCCCCATTCAGTCTCCCTCCACCTCCTTTGCCCTCTCCCCTCTAGAGGCCGGCAGTTACCCCAATAGAGGTGTCAAGAGTGTGACAGACACAGCCAAGTACAGAGCGTCTAGGAGGAGGGGAGCGGCCAGCTTGTCAACCTGCCCCGGGGGGCAGCACCTGCGAAGTCCTGGGGGACAGGCCGAGGAGACACAAAGCTGGGTCACTCCTAGAGGGAAGGATCCAGGAGACAGACTCTCCAGAACCACCGTAGGAAGAGCTAGCTTCCTCCTTTAGAACAATCCAGAAACGAGGTCCTTTCTCTTCACAGCCGAGAAGCTTGAACCTACTCCCAGCCCGACTGGCAGCCCCGCCCCGTGCGAGCAGACTTGCGAGGGGCGCCGGACTGAACGGCTCCCAGTCTCCCTCAGGGTCACCCTCCCGTCACCCAGGACCCTTCCCCGCGCAGGACTTCTTAGTACGTCCCAGAGAGCTGCACAGGAGGTGGCATAATTAACATTTATTATGATGGTTTTAATTTAAAAAATAAGCCCGAAGTCTGGGCAGAAAGCTGGGCTACAATAAAAAGTGGCATCTGAGTGTCAGGTGCACACCTGCTGGCACGTGGTTCCCGCAGCGCGGGCCACCCCCACGTGACTCCCTATCACCTCCCCTTTTTCCAGAAGTCCCTCCCAGAAGGAGGAGGAAACTGAGGCACAGAGGTAAGGGGGCCGGGCTGAGGTCAGACCGCCAGAAGAGGCAGCAGGAAGTGGGCCCAGAGGATCCCAGCGGTTCCACCCGAAGTGCCACCCAGGGTACGAGTCTGGGGCCGCCTCGCCCCAGGAGAGCGCGCCAGTGTCTCCTTCCCAGTGGCCAGCGGTGTGGCACCTGCGGGGCAGCGGGAAGCCATCACAGGGCCCCGCCCAGACTCCGCCCCACCGCGCAGGCCACGCCCCACCGCACAGGCTCCGCCCCATCACGCGACCACGCCCCCACCGCGCAGCCCCGCTAGGAGGCCCAGCCCTCCCGGTGGAAAACCAGCTGCACGGCCGCGTCCACGTCCTCCACGACGTGCGAGGCCGCCAGGAGCCCCGGGCTGCGGCTGAAGTCCCGGTGCCCGTGGAAGGGCGGCTCCGCCCCACCCCCGGCGGACTCCGGGGGCCCCGGGGCCTGCGGACGGTACACGCCCGTGCACACCAGGATGGAGAAGCAGCTCCGGGTCGCCGGGGGCCGCCGCAGGTCGCCGGCCCCCAGCTCCTCGGCTCCGTCACGCCCCGCCCGCTGCAGGTGCTGGTGGAAGAGGTTGGCACCATAGACGTCAGACATGGGGTTGTCCCTGGGGGGACCGCCACACCGGAAAAGGGAAGAAGGGAGAAGCCAAGGTCAGTGTCGTGGGGGCGGGGGCAGGGAGAAGCGGGAGGTGGGGAGGGGGTCCCCGAGGGCTGCGGGGGTGCAGCGCTCACCCCACGGCGTAGAGAGTCCGGATGGGGGCGGCCCAGCCCCGCCGCTCCGCCTGCTGCCGAACCAGGTCCTCCGCGTACTGGTAGGTGACCACGCTGGGCTTGCCCATCAGGCCCGCGTACCTCAGCTCTCTGCCCGTCACCTTGTGGTAGATGGCTTCCAGGCATAACAGGAAGGTGCCGTGGCCGAACCTACCAGAGATGACAGCTTGGCAGCCCCTTCATCCCCCCGGGGGGGGGGGGGGGGGGCTCCTCCGGGCCACCAGCCACTCTCAGCAGCACCCGGGACACCAGACTTCTGCTCCAGGGTCCCCGTGGTGACAGGCCAAAATGAAGTCACTTCGGGTAAGAATGACATTCGTTCCCTACATTTCTTAACATGACCCACTACTCTCTCATCACGTTTACGGGGCACTGCCAGCAGTGAGATGGCACATCACGTCTCACTCCCAGAAAAGCCCAGGAGACCGCCATCCCCATTGTCCAGGTGGGGATAACTGAGGCATGAGGAGGTGAAGCCAGCCCACAGCGCTAGGATTGCATTTCGGGAGAGATGCTAGTGGAGGACAGGTGGACCCTCCACACAGTCCTCGGGCCACCTACCCTAGGCCTTTTACATAAGGAAGATATCAATTTCTATCTCGTTTAATCCTATGGAGGTCAAGGCTGATCTGAGAGATACAAACACTTTTCTTAAATATTGTCACATACGTGGGGTGCAATTTTTTATTCTTTATATTTTTATATTCTTTTAATTTCTACATTGTAACTGAAAATAAATTTAAAAATCACGTATTTTGTTTGTCTGCAGTGGGTTTTTGTTTTTTGGTTTGTTTGGGAGCTTTCTGCATTTCAGCACAGACTAGCCATGAATGTACCTCTCAAATACACGCAACCTCTGCTGTCATTTTTCTGAAGCGACCTCTGTGGGATTAAGATACTTGTGTTTTGGGTCTTCACCCCTTGCGGCTAAACCAAATCTGAATTAATACTGCACAGCATGCTGAAGTTACGTTTGTGTTGTTTGCTTATATAACAAATTCCATTTTCAGTTTTTAAATTACTGAATGAAAGATTCATCGCACATCTGGGTGATACACTGATATGTCCCCCGTACTGTTCAGTCCACAGCCTGTGTAACCAAGCCCACTCCAGCTAGCGCTAAGAAGGATACTTCAGAAAGAATTCCTAATCTCTGGTTACAAAGTAATAGTTACGGGGATGTAGGGTACAACATAGGAATATAATCAACGATGTTGCAGTAACTGTGGGTGCTGTCAGAGGGGAACCCGAGGTATCCAATGAGGATTCAGTAAGTGCCTGAAACCAACAGCACATTCTATGTCCAATGTGATTGAAAAATAAAAGTAAACAAAGTTTAAAAAACTGCCAAGGTCACTTGGCAGCTCGGGCTGCTCCCACCTCTTTGGAGGGTACTTTCTGCTTCTAATAAACTACTTTTTCATCACTTAAAAACAAAAGCCTAATCTCAAGCGACAGAGATAGGCACGAAAAGTGACAAGAGAGGAGGCTACCTCTCCCGTCACCCACCTCTTATGGGCTCTCGGGCCGTGCGACTTGGGGCCCTGCTGCCCTTGATGAGTCACTCGCCTGGCTCACAGCAGGGACACAGGGACACACAGAGAACTGCCAAACAGGACCCAGCAGCCACCAGCACCCCTCCCGGGAGGCACCGCCTGGGCCGAAGAGAGAGGGCTGCGTGTCCTGTGCTCACTCTCGGGACGCAGAACAGGTGGGGTCCACAGCCAGCAAGGACAGGGCGCCTGCTCGCGACCCCCGTGCTGAGGAAGTCCCTGGCCCCCCGGGTCTCCGCTCTCTGCTCCAAGCCGGCCCAGCACAACTCCCACTCCGCCACCCCCACCGCCTAAGGGCAAAAGGGCGCAGGAAGTGAGGGACTCGGCGCTACGGGGTGAAGGCAAAGAGGGGAGAGTGCCAGATGGTGTGCACTGAACCCCTCAGGAGCCGACCCGGGTGGGTGCCTCCAGTCCAAAAGTCTGAGGGTGCTGGAGGGCGGGGGGCATCGTTAAACGTCATCTTGATATGGCTGCCGTGCTCAGGACGCTGCCGTTCCGTTTAATAATTAGCACTGAAGTGACCCTGGCCACCCCGCCCAGGAAGCCAAGCTCCCGCAGCCACCAGGGGCCTCCGCAGCCCCAGTCTGACGGGCTCGGACATCGACTGCTGGCGGGAAGCTGTCCGCAGGTTCAAGGCCGGGGACTGCGTCCTCACCTGGGCATCTTGGCTTCGGCCATCCAGAGGAGGTCCATGTTACTGGCCAGCACGGGGAGGTGGGGGTAGGGGGCTGTTGCCAGGCCAGTCCCCGGGTTCCCATTGCTGAGGAGGACGTCCATGACCAGCTGCAGGCTCGTCTCCCAGCGCACGGGCTCCCCGAGGAGGAGCACCCCTGTGAAGGCAAAGGCACAGGGGTGAGGGTGCAGGGCTCAGCCCTCAGGGGACCGTGGGGGCCACGAGGGCTTCTCCCACCGTACACCCAAGGTGACAAAGCCCAGGGCCCGGGAGGGTCACTATGCCCACCGCACTCACAGAACAGGTCACACGAAGACAGGCCCACCTCACCTTCCTCAGCCCCTTCTCTCTGAGCCCCGGGACCAATGACCCCGACAGCCGGGAGGGGGGACTTGGAGTGACAGACGTAAAGTCCAAGGCCGGCTGTCACCGTTCCTCTACGACCGGGGGCAGCCTACTGGCCTTCCCTAAGCCTCAGCTTCCTGACCCACACCCTAACAGCTCAGACTTCGATCAGGAGAAATGTGAGATGTGACGGATAAAGCACGCAGCCTGGGCTGGACTCACAGCGTCCGCAAACAGAAGCTGCACGTGGGCTACGGGACTAGTGAACCGACACCCACCCCTGCCCGGGAGGGTTCTAGAACAGGCAGGTCCAAAACGCGGCCCGGGACGGCTTTGAATGCAGCCCAACACAGGTTCTCAAAGTGTTAGGAGGTTTTCTTGTGGCCGTGTTTTGCTTTTCTTTAGCTCATCAGCTATCGTCAGTGTGAGTGTATTTTACATGTGGCCTCAGACAAGTGTTCTTCCAGGGTGGCCCAGGGACGCCACCAGGTGGGACGCCACTGATCCAGCAGGGGAGGATGTGCTTTCGTCCTCACGGTGACTGACACTTACTGTGAGGACTGTGGGAGGGGCCAGGGTGCGGGGGGCTCAGAAGGGCCCCGCACAATCACGAACGGCCCCCTGTCCATTAACGGCCCAGAGTGTCCCGCGTGGCACTCTCGTGGGTAAACCGCCTCTTTACGTCTGCACCCTAATCCCAATCCACACAGAAACACAAAGTATTCTTTTGTAGTTTTAATAAACACTGGTGTCTCTGAAAATGCAACTACCACACAAGTCAAGAGAAGACTGTACCTTATTTTTTCAAAATTTTACTCCCTATTTTGCAAAATCACCTCGCCAAAGAGAGTGCAGCCCCCAATTTCTGGTCACCACTAAAACACTCCCATCTCACACCTATAAACACATACCCATCTGCACCTGCAGCTGTGACATTCGGGGCGATTCCATGCTTGGTACAGTCATTTTACCACTTCACTTTGTCTTTTTGGATAATTATTACATATTAAAATATACATTACCTTGCTAAAACTTTTCCTTTTATTCTCCCTGTTACAACTACAGCTTTACACTGAACTAGTTAATTTTTAATATGTGTATGCAGAAAGACGTATTACCTATGAGTTTGATTTCAGGTTAGTAAAAGGGACACGCTACAGTATTTTTTGTTACACGAGGAGAGGACTGGGTATAAGGGGGCTAGGGAACAGGAACCGGACAAACTCCAGATTTTCTAACCTTACGATTTTTCTGGAATAATAAGGCAAGTGACACGGGGAAAGAAGATGAACAAATCTCAGAGTTGGTGATCAGCAGGTCCGAGACCAGAACCGGGGGGCCCAATGAGCAATGCCCCCAGCCACACCAGCTGCCTGGAGGGCCTCAAGGACAGAGAGCACCCAGACCCTCGCCCACACGGGGTGGGGTGACCTCAGTACCTTCGATGGCAGGGAAGTCGCTCCTTGGGAGGGGCTGCCAAGAAACAAAGAAGAGTCCGATCAACATGACAGCTCCTTCCCTCGACCGGACATTCACATGTGGGGTTCCGAAGGCGGGTGAGAGGGAAGCGCGGCCCCGACAGGGTGGAAGACCACCCCCACAGGCTAGCCCGGGCCAGGGAGCAGCAGAGAGGCTGAGGAAGACGATGCAAGAAGGAAGAGGGAACGCCCAGGCTGGGCAGGGGTCCACCTCCAGCCAGGACAGGAGTCAGGCAGCTGAAAATGACAGGGGGCCACAGAGAACAAGGAGGCCAGCGGGGCACAACGGTCCACCCCTCTTGACATTGGAGCCGGAGGCAGGAGCTTTCACATCGCCAACCTCTTCCTTCCCCTCCCCGGAGTGTTACAATCCTGGCCCTGCCACTGCCTAGCTGTATGACCTGGGGTCAGTCGCCTCCCTTGCGTGGGACTTGGTCTCTAAGCTGTTCTGAGATCTATTCCTATGCTCACATTCTGCTTCTCCACGTAATCTGCAGAAAGTTCTCAAAGGTGATGATGTGCTCTATTCAACAGGGAAGCTCTGGAGGGAGAGGGCCAGTTACACAAAACTAATGGTGAGCCTCTCTGTGCAGTGACAGTGCCTGATTTAAAGTGTAGGTTACATGATGGACAGAGAGTTTGCGTGAGGGAGCAGAAGGCCGGCCATCAGGGGACATGCAGACAGGAGGTCACACTGCAAAGGATCAATCAACGAGAGGTCCTGTGCCTGCCGATCAGCAGAGATAGAAAATCAAACCATAGGTTCCCATGTGCACTGAACCCAAAGGAACTTTCACAAGCAGGTGTTTCTCACAGACAAGGCTGTCAGCTGCCAGGTGTGTAGAGCAAAGCTTAGTGCCTCTCACTGAGAAGATTCAAAGTTACTAACGGGACAGCTGAGAAGACACGAAGTTACCAACTGGAGCGATTCTCTGCAGGGAACAGTGGGAAGACCGCTGGACGGCTGAGAAGATACAAAGTTACTAATGGGACAGCTGAGAAGACACTAAGTTACTCACTGGAGGGCCAGGAAGATACAAAGTTACTAACTGGATGGCTGAGAAGACACGAAGTTGCTAACTGGAGTGATTCTCCATGGGGACAGGGGAAGACCATTGAGAAGACATAAAGTTACTAACTGGAAGACTGGGAAGATACAGTTACTAACTGGAGGGATGAGAAGATACAAAGTTAGAAACTGGAGGGCGGGGAAGATACAAAGTTACTCACTGGAGGGCCGGGAAGATACAAAGTTACTCACTGGAG
>PVJL010021545.1:0-10444 GCA_004026885.1 Lyroderma lyra
AGTGTCTACATGACATACAGGGACACTTTTCCAATGTCCTGACAGGTACGAACATCAAAGTAGTCACGCTAAACCTAACCCTAACCTTCGCAAGAGGCCTAGTGTATAAAAATTACATAAGGGAAACATTTTCCCTGTCCTGACAAGTACGAACATCAGAGTACACACCCTAACTTTGACTCGAGATTCCGAAAGTGTCCGATAGTATCCCTTTAACTGACCATATTCTTACTGTTCCCCGAACCCTAAACCTAGCCTACTCCCCAATACCAGAGTGTCAATATGACATACAGGGAAATTTTGCACTGTCCTGACACCTACAAACATCAAAGTACTCACACTAACCTTGTCTTGGGATTCTGAAAATGACGGTATCACTTTAATTGATCCTACTCTCCCCGTTACTCTAACACTAACCCTATCCCAATCCCCAGGATTAGCCTGTCAATATGACATACAGGGACACTTTCCCACTGTCCTGACACCTACGAACATCAAAGTACTCACCCTATCTTTGACTCGAGATTCCGAACGTGACACACTATCTTTAATTGACCCTACATTCACCGTACGGCTAACCTTAACCCTAGCCATCTCCCCAGGCCTAGTTCATGGGAAGCTTTTTCACAATCCTGACACCTAAGAACATCAAAGGACTCACCCTAACTTTCATTCCAGATTCACAACGTGACGGAGTCACTTTAATTGACCGTACTCTCACCGTTCCCCTAACCCTAACCATAGCCTTCTTCGAGGCCTAGTGAATCAATATGACATACAACGACACTTTTCCACTTTCCTGACACCTACACACATCAAAGTACTCACCCTAACTTTGACTCGAGATTACGAACGTGACACAATAACTTTAATTGACCATACTCTCACCGTTCGGCTAACCATAACCCTAGCCTTCTCCCCACGCCTAATGCATCAAAATGAACTACAGGAATACTCTTTCACTGTCCTGACAACTACGAATATCAAAGTACTCACCCTAACTTTGACTCGAGATTCCGAGCGTGACAATTTCACTTTAATTAACCCTACTCTCATTGTGCGGCTAACCTTAATTGTCGCCGTCTCCCCAGGCCTAATGATTAAAAATGACGTACATGGATTCTCTTTCACTGTCCTGACACCGATGAACATCAAAGTACTCACCCTACATTTGACTCGAGATTCAGAACTTGACGGTATCCCTTTAATTGACCATATTCTCATCGTTAGCTTAAGCCCAACCCTAGCCTTTCCCGCAGGACCAGAGTGTATATATGACATACAGGGAAAGGTTTCCAGTGTCCTGACACCTACGAACATCAAAGTACTCACACTAACTTTGTCTCGAAATTCCGAACATGACGGTATTACTTTATCTGACACTAATCTCGCCGTTTCTCTAACTCTAACCCTAGAACTCTCCCCAGGACCAGAGTGTCAATATGACATCCAGGGAAACTTTTCCACTGTTCTGACACCTACGAACATCAAAGTACTTACCCTATTTTTGACTCGAGATTCCAAACCTGACGGTATCCCTTTAACTGGCCTTCCTCCCACCGTTCTACTATCCCTAACCTTAGACGAATCCCCAGTCCGAGTGTCAATATGAAATACAGGGATAATTTCCCACTGTCCTGACACCTACAAATATCAATGTACTCACCCTAAATTTGACTCGAGATTCCGAAAGTGACGATATTACTTTTATTGACTTTACACTCACCGTGGCGCTAACCCTAACCAGAGCCATCTACCCAGGTCTCGTGCATCAAAATGACCAGAGGGAACACTTTTTCAACATCCTGACACTTACGAACATCAAACTACTCACACTTTGACTCGAGATTCCGAACGTGACAGTATCCCTTTAATTGAGACAAGTCTCACCATTCTCCTAACTCTAACCGCAGCCTTCTCCCCAGTCCCAGAGTATCAATATGATATACAGGGACAGTTTGCCACTGACCCGACACCTACGAACATCAAAGTACTCACCCTAACTTGACTCGAGATTCCGAACGTGACAGTTTCACCATAATTGACCTTCCTCTCACCGTTCCGATAACCCTAACCGTAGATATCTCCACAAACCAAGTGAGTCAATATGACCTACAGAGTTATTTTTCCACTGTCCTGAAAATTACAACAATCCGAATTCTCACCCTACCTTTGACTCGAGATTCTGTACGTGATGGTGTCACTTTAATTGATACTATTCTCACTGTTCCGATTACCATAACCCTGGCCGTCGCACCAGGTCTAGTGTATCAAAATGACTTAAACGGAACCTTTTTCACTGTCCTGACACCTACGAACATCAAAGTACTCACCCTCCCTTTGACTCGAGATTTCGAACGTGACGGTATCACTTTAATTGACCCCACCTCACCGTTCCCCTAATCCTAACCGTAGCCAACTCCCCAGTCCAAGGGCATCAATATGACATACAGGGACACTTTTCCACTGACCTGACACCTACAAACATACAAGTACTCACCTTAAATTTGAATCGAGATTCCGAAGGTAACGGTATCACTTTAATTGACCCTACTCTAACGGTTCCGCTAGCATTAAGCCCAGCCATCTCCATAGGCCTGGTGTGTCCATAAGACACGCAGGGTCATTTTTCCACTGTCCTGACAAGTACGACCATCAAAGTACTCACCCTAACTTTGACTCGAGATTCTGAACATGATGGTAGCACTTTAATTGACCCTATTCTCACCGTTCCTACAACCCTAACCCTAGACGTCTCTCTAGCCCCAGTGTATGAAAATGACCTAAACTGATACTTTTTCACTGTCCTGACACCTACAAACATAAAAGTACTCACCCTAACTGTGACTCGAGATTCCGAACTTGACGGTAACTTTTTAATTGATCCGTTCCCCTAACCATAACCCTAGCCATCTCCCCAGTCCCAGAGTATCAATGTGACATACAGGGACAGCATTCCACTGACCCGACACCTACGAACATCATTGTACTCACCCTAACTTTGATTCGAGATTCCGACCGTGACTGTGCCACTTTAATTGACCCTACCCTTACCATTCCCCTAACACTAACCCTAGATGACTCCCGAACCCCAGTGTATTAAAATGACCTTAAGGGATACTTATTCACTGTCCTGACACCTACGACCTCAAAGTACTCACCCTAACTTTGACTCGAGATTCTGAACATGACGGTATAACTTTAATTGACCCTACTCTCACTCTTCTGCTAGCATTAAGCCTAGCCATCTCCATAGGGCTGGTGTGTCCATAAGACCTGCAGAGTCATTTTTCCACTGTCCTGACAAGTGGGACCATCGAAGTACTCACACTAACTTGACTCGATATTCTGAACATGATGGTATCACTTTAATTTACCCTATTGTCACCGTTCCTACAACCCTAACCCTAGACTTCTCCCTAGCCCCAGTGTATGAAAATGACCTAAAGTGATACTTTTTCACTGTTCTGACACCAACGAACATCAAAGTACTCACCCTAACTTTGACTCGAGATTCCGAACTTGACGGTATCTTTTTAATTGATCCAACTCTCACCGTTCCCCTAACCCTAACCCTAGCCATCTCCCCATTCCCAGAGTATCAATGTGACATACAGGGAGAGTATTACACTGACCTGACACCTACGAATATCAATGTACTCACCCTACCTTTGACTCGAGATTCTGAACATTACATTATCACTTTAATTGACCCTAGTCTCAACATTCCCCTAAATCTAACTGTAGCCAACTCCCCTTCCCCGAGTACCAATATGCCATAAAGGGACACTTTACCACTGACCCGACACCTGCCAACATCAAAGTACTCACCCTAACGTTGACTCGAAATTCCGAACGTGACATTATCAATTTAATTGGCCCTTACTCTCACCGTTCCCCTAACCCTAAACCTAGCGAACTCCCCAGTCCCAGAGTATCAATATGACATACAGGGACACTTTTCCACTGACCTGACACCTACAAGCATCAAAGTACCCACCTTAAATTTGAATTGAGATTCCGAACGTAATACTTTAATTGACCCTACTCTCACTCGTCTGCTAGCAGTAAGCCTAGCCATCTACATAGGCCTAGTGTGTCCATAAGACCTGCAGGGTCATTTTTCCACTGTCCTGACAAGTAAGACCATCAAAGTACTCACCCTAACTATGACTCGAGATTCTGAACATGATGGTATCACATTAATTTACCCTATTCTCACCGTTCTGCTAACCCTAATCCTAGAAATCTCCATAAGCCTAGTGTGTCCATAAAACCCGCAGGTTCATTTTTTCACTGTCCTGACATGTACGACCATCAAAGTATTCACCCTAACTTTGACTCAAGATTCTGAACATGATAGTATCACTTTAATTTACCCTATTCTCACCGTTCCTATTACCCTAACCCTAGCCGACGTACCAGGACTAGTTTATCAAAATGACTTAAACGGAAATTTTTTCACTGTCCTGACACCTACGAACATCAAAGTACTAACCCCAAGTTTGATTCGAGATTCCGAACGTGACGGTATCACCGAAATTGACCCAACTCTTACCTTTCCCCTAACCCTAACCCTAGCCATTCCCCTAGACCCAGTGTATCAAAATGACCTAAAGTGATACTTTTTCACAGTCCTGACACCTACGAACATCAAAGTTCTCACGCTAACTTTGACTCGAGATTCAGAATGTGACGGTATCACTTAAAATTACCCTTCTCTGGCCAAAACATGGAAATAACCAAAGTGCCCTGCCACAGATGACTGGATAAAGAAGCTGTGGTACATATACTCAATGAAATATTACTCAGCTGTAAGAAAAGATGAGATATTGCCATTTGCGACAAAATGTATGGACCTGGAGATCATCATGCTAAGTGAAATAAGCCAGACAGAAAAAACAAAGAACTGCATGTTTTCACTCATATGTGGAATATAAAACTGAAAGCAAAGAAAAAAATAAATGAACAAATAAACAACCCATGGACACAATCAAAAGTTTAATGTTTATTTGGGGATGAGTGGGTTAGGGAGGGGAGAAAAGGGAGGGGTGGGAGAGGAGGGTGGAGAGGTAAATATATGCTGATGGAAAGAGAAGTCACATTATGTGGTGAACTTATTATACAACAAGTTGACAATGCACTGTAGAATTTTATGCCTGAAACCTATGAAATCCTTGCTAACAGATGTCACCCCAATAAGTCTAACAACAAAAATGAATAAAAAAATATTACCCTTCTCTCACCGTACTCCTAAACCTAACTCTAGAAGACTCCCAAGGCCCAGAGTGTCAATATGTCCTTCCAGGACACTTTTCCACTGTCCGGAGACCTATGAACATCAAAGTATTCACCCTCACTTTGACTCGAGATTCCAAACGTGACGGTAACACTTTAATTGCACCAACACTCACCATTCCCCTAAATTTAACCCTAGCCATCTCCGCAGTCCCAGAGAATGAATATGACATACAGGGACAGTATTCAACTGACCCAACATATACAAACATCAAAGTACTCACCTTAACGTTGACTCGAGATTCTGAACTTGATGGTATCACTTTAATTAACCCTACTCTCACCCTTCTGATAACCCTATCCCTAGCCGTCGCACCAGGCCTAGTTTATCAAAATGACCTAGCGGAAACTTTTTCACTGTCCTGACACCTACGAACATCAAAGTACTCACCCTGACTTTGACTGGAGATTCCGAACTTGACGGTATCACTTTAATTTATCCAACTCTTACAGTTCCCCTAACCATAACCCTAGCTGTCTCCCTAGACCCAGTGTATCAAAATGACCTAAAGCGATACTTTTTCACGGTCCTGACAACTACGAACATCAAAGTACTCACCCTAACTTTATCTCGAGATTCCGAACGTGACATTATCAATTTAATTGACCCTACTCTAATCCTTCCCGTAACCCTAACCCTAGCGGACTCGCCAGTCCCAATAGTAACAATATGACATACAGGGACATTTTTCCACTAATCTGACACCTACAAATATCAAAATACTCACCCTACATTTGACTCGAGATTCCGAATTTGACGGTATTTTTTTAATTGACCCAACTCTCACCGTTCCCCTAACACTAACCCGAGCCATCTCCCCAGTCCCAGAGTATCAATGTGACATACAATGACACTATTCCACTTCCCTGACACCTACGAACATCAAAGTACTCAACTTAACTTTGACTCGAGAATCTGAACATGAC
Organism: Lyroderma lyra; assembly: GCA_004026885.1. Lineage (NCBI taxonomy): Eukaryota > Metazoa > Chordata > Mammalia > Chiroptera > Megadermatidae > Lyroderma > Lyroderma lyra. The sequence continues at coordinate 6,226 of PVJL010021545.1, forward strand.
ATTATCACTTTAATTGACCCTAGTCTCACCATTCCGCTAACCCTTACCCTAGGCGACTCCCCAGTCTCAGAGTATCAATATGACATATATGGACCCTTTGCCACTGACGTGAAACTTACAAACATCAAAGTGCTCACCCTAAATTTGAGTCGAGATTCCAAAAGAAACGGTATCACCTTAATTGACTCTACTCTCACCGTTCCGCTAACCCTAACCCTAGCCATCTCCACAACCCTAGTGAGGCAATATGACCTACGGGGTCATTTTTCCACTATCCTGACAAGTACGAAAATCAAAGTACTCACCCTAACTTTTACATGAGATTCTGAACGTGGTGGTGTCACATTAATTGACCCTATTCTCACTGTTCCGATAACCCTATCTGTAGCTATCGCACCAGTCCTAGTGTATCAAAATGACCTAAAGGGAAAATTTTTCCCTGTCCTGACGCGTACGAACATCAAAGTACTCACCCTAACTTTGACTCGAGATTCCGACCGTGACGGTATCACTTTAATTACTTTACTCTCACCATTCCCGTAACCGTAACCCTAGCCGACTCACTTGTCCCAGAGTATCAATATGGCATACAGGGACACTTTTCGAATTACCTGACACCTACAATCATCAAAGTACTCACCCTAAATTTGCATTGAGATTCCGAAAGCAACAGTATCCCTCGAATTTACCATATTCTCACTGTTCTGCTGATCATGACCCTAGCCATCTTCATAATCCAAGTGTGTCAATATGACCTACAGGGTCATTTTTCCAGTGTCATGACAAGTACGACAATCAAAGTACTCACCCTAACGTTGACTCGAGATTCTGAAAGTGATGGTATCATTTTAGTTGACCGTATTCTCACTGTTCCGATAACCCTAACCCTAGCCTTCACACCAGGCCTAGTGTATCAAAATGACCTAAAGGGATACGTTTTCACACCTACGAACATCAAAGTACTCACCCTCAATTTGGCTCGAGATTCCAAAGATGATGGTATCACTTTATTTGACCCTACACTCACCGTTCCCCTAACCGTAACCCTAGCCAACTCCCCAGTCCCAGAGTATAAATATGACATACAGGGACAGTTTTCAACTGACCTGACACCTACAAATATCAAAGAACTCACCCAAACTTTGACTCAAGATTTCGAACATGACGTTATCTCTTTAATTGACCCTACTATCATCGTTCCCCTAATCCTAACTCTAGCAGACTCCCCAGTCCCAGAGTATCAATATGACATAGAGGGTCCCTTTGCACTGACCTGACACCTAGAAACATCAAAGTACTCACCTGAAATTTGAATCGACATTCCGAACGGAACGGTATCACCTTAATTGACCTTATTCTCATCGTTCTGCTAACCCTAACTCTAGCCATCTCCACAAACCTAGTGAGGCAATAGATCTACAGGGTCATTTTTCCACTGTCCTGACAAGTACGGAAATCAAAGTACTCACCCTAACTTCGACTCGAGATTCTGAACGTGATGGTATCACTTTAATTGACCCTACTCTCACCATTCCGATAACCCTAATCCTAGCCGCTGCACTAAGCCTAGTTTATTAAAATGACCTAAACGCAAACACTTTCACTGTCGTGAAACCTACGAACATCAAAGTACTCAACCTTTGACTCGAGATTCCGAACGTGATGGTATCCCTTTAATTGACCCAACTCTCACCGTTCCCCTAACTCTAACCCTAGCCTTCTCCCCTCTCCCAGAGTATCAATATGATATACAGTGACAGTTTTCCACCCACCCGACACCTCCGAACATCACAGTACTCACCCTAACATTTACTCAAGATTCCGAACATGACATTGTCACTTTAATTGACCCTTCTCTCACCATTCCCCTAACCGTAACCCCAGAAGTCTCCCAAGTCCCACAGTGTCAATATGAACTTCAGGGACACTTTTCCAATGACCTGATACCTCCAAACATCAAACTATCACCTTAACTTTGACTCGAGATTTAGAATGTGACGGTATCAATTTAATTAACCCTTCTCTTACCGTTCTCCTAACCTTAACCCTAGAAGACTCCTAAGCCCCAGAGTGTCAATATGATCTTCAGGGACACTTTTCCACTGACTGACACCTACAAACATCAAAGTACTAAACCTAAATTTGACTCGAGATTCCGAACTTGACAGTATCTATTTAATTGACCCAACTCTCACCGTACCCCTAACCATAACCCTAGCCATCTCTCCAGTCCCAGAGTATCAATGTGACATACAATGACACTATTCCACTTCCCTGACACCTACGAAAATCAAAGTACTCACCTTAACTTTGACTCGAGAAACTGAACATGACATTATCACTTTAATTGACCCTAGTCTCATTATTCCCCTAACTCTAACCCTAGCCGACTCCCCTTCCCAGAGTATCAATATGACATAGAGGGACACTTTTCCACTGACCTGACACCTACAAACATCAAAGTACTCACCCTAAATTTTAATCGAGATTCTAAAGGTACCGGTATCACTTTAATTGATCCTACACTCGCCGTTCCGCTAACCCTAACCCTAGACTTCTCCATAAGCCTAGTGTGTCCATAAGACCTACAGGGTCATTTTTTCACTGTCATGACAAGTACGACCATCAAAGTACTCACTCTAACTTTGACTCGAGATTCTGAACATAATGGTATCACTTTAATTGACCCTAGTCTCATCGTTCCGATAATCCTAACCCAACTGTCGCACTAGCCCTAGTTTATCAAAATGATCTAAACGGAAACATTTTCACTGTCCTGACACCTACGAACATCAAAGTACTCACACTTTGACTCGATATTCCGAACGTGACGGTATCCCTCTAATTGACCCAACACTCACCGTTCCCCTAACTCTAACTAAACCCTTCGCCCCAGTCCCAGAGTATCAACATGATATACAGGGAGAGTTTTCCACTGTCCAGACACCTATGAACATCAAAGTACTCACCCTAAATTTGAATCGAGATTCCGAACGTAACGGTATCACTTTAATTGACCCTACTCTAACCGTTCCGCTAAACCTAACCCTAGCCATCTCTGGGGGCCTGGTGTGTCAATATGAACGACAGGGTCATTTTTGCCCTGTCCTGACACCTATAAACATCACTTTAATTGACCCTAGTCTCACCAATCCGCTAACCCTTACCATAGGCGACTCCCCAGTCCCAGAGTATCAATATGACATACATAGACCCTTTGCTACTGACCTGACACTTACAAACATCAAAGTACTCACCCTAAATTTGAGTCGAGATTCCGAACGAAACGGTATCACCTAAATTGACCCTACTCTCAACATTCCGCTAACCCTAACCCTAACCCTAACCCTAGCCATCTCCACAACCCTAGTGAGGCAATATGACCTACAGGGTCATTTTTCCACTGTCCTGACAAGTACGAAAATCAAAGTACTCAACCTAAATTTGAGTCGAGATTCTGAACGTGATGGTATCACTTTAATTGACCCTATTCTCTCTGTTCCGATAACCCTAACACTAGCTATCGCAAAAGGCCTAGTGTATCAAAATGACCTAAAGGGAAACCTTTTCCCTTTCCTGACGCGTACGAACATCAAAGGACTCACCCTCAATTTGACTCGAGATTTCGACCGTGATAGTATCACTTTATATGACCCTACTCTCATCCTTCTCCGAACCGTAACCCTAGCTGACTTCCCAGTCCCAGAGTATCAATATGACATACAGGGACAGTTTTCAACTGACCCGACACCAACAAATATCAAAGAACTCACCCAAACTTTGACTCGAGATTTCGAATGTGACATTATCTCTTTAATTGACCGTACTCTCACCGTTCCCCTAACCCTAACCCTAGCATACTCCCCAGTCCCAGAGGTTCAATATGACATACAGGGACACTTTTCCTCTAACCTAGCACCTACAAACATCAAAGTACTCACCCTAAATTTGAATCGAGATTCCAAATGTAACGGTATCACTTTATTTGACCCTACTCTCACTATTCCGCTAACCGTAAAGCTAGCCACTGCCCCAGGCCCAGTATATCAAAATTACCTAAAGGAAAAATTTTCACTGTTCTCACACCTACGAAAATAAAAGTACTCACCCAACTTGGACCTGAGATTCCGAACGTGAGGGGATCAGTTTAATTGACCCTACTGTTTCCGTTCTGCTAACCCTAAACCTAGAGGAATACCGAGTCCCTGAGTGTCTACAT
>PVJL010021546.1:0-10378 GCA_004026885.1 Lyroderma lyra
GTAAGAAAAGATGAAATATTGCCATTTGCGACAAAATGGATGGACCTGGAGATCATCATGCTAAGTGAAATAATCCAGAGAGAAAAAACAAAGAACTGTATGAATTCACTCATATGCGGAATATAAAACTGAAAGCAAAGAAAAAAAGAAATGAACAAACAAATAACCCATGGACACAATCAATAGTTTAATGTTTATTTGGGGACGAGTGGATTAGGGAGGGGAGAAAGGGGAGGGGGTGGGAGAGGAGGGGGGGAAGCTAAATATAAGGTGATAGAAAGAGAAGTCACATTAGGTGGTGAACTTATTATACAAGAAGTTGGCAATGCACTGTAGAACTGTACGCCTGAAACCTATGTAATCCTTGCTAACAGATGTTACCACAATAAGTCTAACAATAAAAAAAAAAAGACTACACACCACAATCTCTCTACTCAAAAAATGATCTAGAATTAGAAATTTTTCATAAGTTGAAAAATTTATGTCTGTGTGTTATTTGGATCCATTATATTTTTACATATTCAACACCAGAGATGATTTATGAACATAACATCAAATTATATTATTTTGATAGAGACTGTATGAAGCTCAATGTTTCTATACAATTTTAAAGAGAATGTGTTATAAGAAGTATCATATATCATACTCTTTTTAAAAACTGCACAGAAAAACTCTGCATACATATACAAAAGTATACATGCAATCCAATACTTATGTGTCTATATACTATAATAATAATTTCTCCATAAAGTTTTAAAATACAGTATCTCATATGACATAGGAAACTTAAATAATGTGAGTTCTGCACAAGATTTATTTAACCAAATCAGTTGAGGGAAAATCCACGTTTTCAGAACAAGAGCCACTTCATTCAGTTGTGGAAGTTTATTTTGTCAGATTTTAGGTATTAGAACAAATTAATTAGGTAATTTAGAACAAATTAATATAGTAATATTTAACACCTAAAGTTATGTTCCATTTAAAAATATTTTACTGTATTTCACTCTTAAAGCAAAAAAATACAGCATTATAGAAGTTTATTGAATAATTATACAATGTTTACATCAATTTGCAATAGTTGAATTTTCAATGTAGCTTTATTTAATTTATACCATTTATTTGTCAATTCCATTTACAACTAAGCAAAGGTATATTATAAAACTAACAGAATAATTTTATGATAAATGTGCAGAATAAATTGTTCAATATTCATGTGAAAATATTTGGTTCACTTAATTTGTACAAAAAAGAATTGGTTTATATCTAAAGAAAGGGAATAATTTCATGCTTAACCATATAATAAGAATATTTTGTAAATATAAATACCATGTAAAATTAAAATGCTAAAAATAGTAATACAAGGAAAATGATAATGTGCAAATTTTCCAATTGTATCTATCTTATCTGTCTGCATTGGTGAAAAGACAGCCAGTTATACTAATTAAAAATTGATTTGCAGAAAAAAAATAAAAAATAAAATAAAATAAAAATAAAAATTTTTAAAATTCCAGATCGAGTATATTACAAAGTTAGCATGGGGAGTATGAAAGACAGCACATCTGACTTGTTTTGTAACGCCAATGTCCAATTAGGAAAACTAGATGTGCTCTCTCCAATTTTATCTGATTAAGACTCCCACAGGAACACCAGTGTAACAAGTAGAATGGATAGTCCAAAACCAAAATACAAGCTAGAGTACCTCACATTCCAAGATACTCATTCAAGGACACCTAGCAATTAGCTAAAAGAATTATATGTTTACAAACAAGTGAATACTATGGGGCCATTCGCTTATAACAAGAAAAAATTATTTGCAATAACAGTTCTTTACACTATACAGTGCCTTGTAATTTTCACGTTTTAAGGATAAAACAGTATTTTGTAAAGTTGTGCTTTTCATTCCTTGTATGAAATTAGCGCGCACACACACACACACACACACACACACACACACACCCCTACCCATTTTGGTCCTAGAGTTCTTAAATCAAGCATATCCCAATTACAACAGGGTGAGCAGAATGATAGGCAGCACTTGAAACTTTAATGTCATTGTGGCTGATACACAGTTTATTCAGAAATGTTCCGCTAAGATCCTACAAACTCTCTTCCATATAGTCTGACCGTCTTTAAAGTCCAAGCGGGACAGGCAGATGTTCCTAGGCGCCCTCACTCTGGGGGAGAGGAATTCCTGCCAGATGGGCAGTGAGGAGACGACTGGTTTAAACCTGTCCTTCGCAGGCAGGGAGCTGGTTCCACCAGTCCTGCAGTGCGAGCCCATCTTACTCCGGGTCGAAGGAGAGGCGTTCTTAGTACCTTTATCCAGTTTGCCTTCTCCTAGAACTCAGTAACGGCTCCCTAAGAGGGTCTACGGTTCTTCCTCTACTCCCAGGAAAACAAAGGTTCGGGCCCAGCTCTGTTATCACTCCGCATTCCGTTCTGGATAATCTAGGTGCTCCATAAACCCCAGGATGCAGTCATATGGAGAGTGGGGGACGTAATATCCCAGGTAAAAGGGGAAATGAGTTACCAATAACTAGACGAACTCCGAAGTTCTGCGGGCAAAACGCGGTTAAGTCATTCAGAAGGTTCTATATTCGAAGGAAGGTGAGGAATTCAGAATGTGAGAAAGGGAAATCGAGGGCGGGCGAAGAGGGGTCGCTAAGTACCCAAGTGTGCCCAGTGGCTCAGACCCGTTGGTCTGGATGGGCCCCCCGCGCTCGGTTGCCCCACGGTCTCCTCCTTGAGCTTTCAAACCGCTGCCCCCAGGAGGTGCTCAGCCCAGTGAAAGTTTCACAACAACCCTCACCAGCCCAGGACCGGAGTGGCAACTCTCCCAGCCCTCCGCGTCTCCCCAGGAGACAAATCCTCCAACCGCTCCCGCTCTGCCGCCAGCTTCGCCTTGAAATCATAATCCATTGTCTGCTTCCCCCATAGAGGCACCGGGAAGCGGGAGCCGCCCTGCTTATTCCCTCCTCCTCTTCCCCCCACCTTCGCCGCGACTGCCGCTCCACTTCTCCTGCAGTCGCCTCTGGGGCGCGCCCACGCCTCCCTCAGCCCCCGCGGCCCGCCTTCAACAAGGGACTCCTCGGTGGCCGCGGTAGCCACCTCCTCTGCCTCCTCTTCCTCCTCCGTGGCAGCAGCGGCGACGGCTCCCCTGTGGCTCCCTTTTTCTATCTGTAAAGGGAAAAATGCTGTTGAAACATGCCAGGGAGGTACACAATGATCGTAACTATTTCTATTATTCCTCCTTCAAAGACCACGATCCTGTGTCCATGGCCTTTCCACATTACTCTTAGCAGGCCTTCTGCACAAAACAGCTTAAAGCTTTTACAGCTGCTTCCCTACTTCATCTTTCTCTGGGTCGGCTTAATATTCATCCTCACCCAATAGGGTTATTCTTTCCTTTGTTACCAAACCCCGGATGTTACTCCATCACTTACAAAAGAGAAAGGCAGGGGAGAAGAGAAAAGTACCCTTTTAAGAAAGAACCAGAAGTCTGGTGGATCAGGTTAGATTTTTTTCTAGGGTTTAGCCCAAAACCTGTGTAGCAAATCTTCCCTTTTTAGGACCTTTCTACCAAAAACATCCTCCTTTAATACCTGTTGCCCAAAATCCTTTTTATAATTCTAATCTACATACATACTCTTTCCAAATTGCTATCTAAAGTTCACTAACCTGTATTAAATAAACCCGAGTATACCGCTTCTAAAAATTACCTCTTTATGTTGAACTATGCCTCTTCCTCTCTCTACATTACCCCAGGTACCAGTTCACAGGAATGTGATGTCCTCATCAATGATTTTAAAACTATATATATTTCTCTTGTTTGTTTGTTTGTTTGTTTTTGTTTTTTTTTGTTTTGTTTTTTTTTTTTTTTTTTTTTTGCTTTTCTCCAAGTGTTTCATTGCAGCAATACTCCAATCCCAGGAATAGGCATGAATCAATACTACTCTTTCAAAATCCAAGTTGAGGAAACACCACCAGTCTGTGTTGAGAATCACCACTCCCTCTAACTCTTGTGAACTGCTTCCTCGTAAAAGTTATAATTCTCGATGATCTTCTCTTGGGGTTAATTATTCAGTGGAAATACTTTCAGTCCCTCCTGCTTATTTCATTCAGTCTTTCAGACAGTTTCAGGTGCAGCAAAAAATTAGATAAAATATATTAACCAAAATGGAGAACATGGGAACAGAAAAAATATATATTTTTGCCTCTGAAAATAAGAGGAATTCAACACACAAAAGTAGAGAAAAAGTTTTCTTTAGTGTATATATTCTCTAGGAATCTTAATTTCAGCCATTTCAAAATATAAAATGCACACTTCAAAATTCTAATTATCAGTATAATTCCTTTCCAACATTACAACCCTTTAAGCAACAATTCTAAAAGCATCTCTCAGATCAAACATGTAATTTTCTGTAGGCCAGAGATATTTCTTAAATTCAATAGCTTTTACCAGTCCTACTATTCTAAAAGGTGATGGTAAATTCTAGGTTCAAACCTTGAGCTGGTTGGAACTGGTCTACTGAGGAATAACAAAGAATCTGAGTGTCAAGAATGCATTTCAAATCTTCATTGCTCTAGTCCTAAGTATTCTGGATGGCTTATGGAGAGGTCTGACCCTTAAATATTAACTACAAAACAGCACTCTATCTCAAATAACATATAAAAAATAACCAGACTTATCAAACACCAATAAATAGAATTCAATAAACAATCACACATAATTTGATAAACTGGTCCTAAATTCCAGAAACAATGAATAACTCTCCATAAATATGGTAGCAATTAATCACAGAATACAAGTACTGAAGACCTGATCCACTCCCAAACATGAGTACAGGAGTCCTTGACCAAGAATCTTAAAAGAATCAACTAATTAAGCTGACAAAACTCTAGGGTTAAATTTAAATTGTTTTTTGTCTAACCTCAAGTAAGCATCATATATATTAATAAAAACAAAATAACAGAATGTCAACATACATGCCCTGAGAATACTTTATTACAATGCATTGTTCCATGAAAGGTACACCTCTCCAAGACATAAAACTAGAAAAATAATGTTTCCTTTATATATTAGACATACTGAAAATTAGAGTATTTTCCCCTGCAATTTCATAGTAAACCACCAGCAAGTTAGATAAAAACTATTTTTCACATGCCTTTTAAGTCTCCTAGGTCTTCTTTATTTTACCAAAATGTAAACAGGTGACCATACATACATACATAACTCTCCCTTTAAGGAAGAAATCAAGAGAGCTTTAGAGTCAAATTGTTTTAAAAGTGCTATGGCAGAATGAGAGTTCAGCCTGAAACAAGAATTGCACAATTAATAATTACATCATGAGAAGCTATAAGTATTCATTTAATCGTCCATCCTCCCTTCCACAAATACCACATTTATAAACAAATAATATTCCAGCCACTTTTTCAAAATATTTTCCCCTTTCAATCTTATCCATTTTTATAGTTCCCACTACCACTATGATAACTCACATATCTATGACTCTGAGTTTTGTAATACCAATTTATTGGACAAATCTACTTGAATTAGTTCTGGAGGGGATCTGTACACAAGGACCATGTGCTACTCTGTGTTCTACTGAAACAGAGAAACTTACAAATGGTTATGTTTTTTCACCTTTGATGGGGAAAGGAGGTAGTTATGCCCAGAGCCAATCATATAGACAAGGGCAGAGGACCTTTAAAAGGAAACCAGTATTTGATCTTAAGCTGGTTGAACCCCATTTCTACTTCAGTCATTCTCTCTTGGGACACAGACTTTGAGAAAGGTAGAGATGGGGGCTAAAATGGTGCCCAGCATATAAAAATATACCAGGTCTTTATCTGGGACAGAGCCTAGGAGCCTGGAGAGGAAGACATATTATATGTAGGCTGAGCTGTCTGTATCTTTTTCTCCATGGTTCTCAGTCTTGCTTCAGCTGCATGACGAGGAATTAGGCTTCGCCTAAAGTGCTAAATAAAAGCTCAGTGTCTCTCCAGCACCTACATTACCAGGATCCTACTCCAGAAAGCATCACTGCATGTCACCCCCTGAGCCCACTCTACACTCTAGGAGTAATACAGCTCCTAGTTTGCTGCACATACCATGCTGTTTCATACATCCTCTCACTTCAACTATTCCCAAAAGGATTTCCTAAAGACTCAAGAAAATTTCATCTCTCCCACCTCTCAATTTCCCTAGCACTTGAGGTGTACGCTTCAGTAGACACTTCATCAATTTTTATTTTGTACTATTTTTTGTCTCGTCTCTCTTCACAGAACACATCAGTGGCCCAAACTATGTCTTAGTGCACTCAGAATCTCCATAGAACTGTCATATTTATATATGTGTATACAACACAGACACCATAGCAACAGAACTTTGAAATTTATGAAGCAAGAAACCAGTAATTATAACTGTCCCAACATTTAAAACAGTTTTTCAAATTTTTAATGCAAACAGTTTTTTAAAACCAGGGACACAAATGTCTCTAAACATGTCAACAAAGACACCTATAGACACTTAGAAAAATACCTGTAACAATCATAAGGTGAACCTTTAAAAAATATGATAAAGAAATTATGAAAACTGGGAGTTTGTCTTCAGATTTTATGTTAACAGACCTTTTACATTAACAAGACACAGAAAGGAGGGAAGAACAACCTCACTTACAGTAATGTATCATAAAAGAAGATTCTTGATTAAAAGAAAATGTAGACTTAGAATGCATCCTCCTGTCCAGGACTAGGGTAGCCTTTCAGGACAACAAGTTTCGTTACTTCAAAGGAACTCATTTTGGAAGATCAGTTATTAAGTTTCTTACAGTGGGAAAGGGGGCAGCGGGTAACTACGTCCCACTGATCCCTGTTCAAAATAAATAACTTGGTGGAAAGACTAATTAGTTTTAGGTAACATTTGACACACCTTTACAAATTCCCACTACACAAACGCTCTCTTCACCTTCCTCATCTCCTTTTCCCCTTCCAACACACATACACACAAACACACACACCCAAGCAGACCTCAAAGCTGGCTGTTGCCTCAGACACAGGCCAGAGCCTAGAGGCAGGTGAAGGCTAGCTTATGAACCACCAACCCCTCAGACCCCAAAGCTAAAGACGGCTGCTTTCTTCCCTGGGTGGCTCTGAGACCTTCAGGCCAAGTAACCTGATGGCACCTGGACTCACCCTGCATAACTCTTCCATCACCATCCACAAATACCACTGAGGGGCAGCCCTGAGCTCCTCTGGAGCACTAAGGCTGCCTGGGCTGCTCTGACCCATTCCAGGTCCTGCCCAGAATCAACTAACAATGGAGAAAGGAGCAGCATTATGTAGCACCTGGCAACCAGTGCAGACTACTGAGTAGCCAGAGGTAGGAGGATGCTGGAGGGAACAGTGCCAACAGGCCTCAAGTATCCATGATGCCCAAGGAGCCTTGGCCCCTGCTTTACACTTCAGGTCTGGCGGACATGAAGGTCCAAATCTGTCACTCACAAACCTGTGACTTGCCATCTCCTTCCCACCCCACCCCTTGGTTTGGTTTCAGCCAGTTAGGGAGTCTGGATGCCATAAACTTTCCTCCATCTTCCCAGAATAGAGATGTCCTGGGGGAGATTGCTCTTAAAGGGACCAGTGCTTGCTCATGAAATTGAATAATGGGTAGGTAGTCCAAAGTTCACCTATATAGTGTCTAAACAGGATCAACCAGTGTAGAAACAAGAGTGCAAGATGTGTTAGAATTAGGACATCACTCCTAGTTAAATATTATGGCGGGCCAGCCGCCACAAGTCCATCAGTACCTGAAGGGGGGAGTGGGAATGAATAAAGAGACACTCACACAAATGCTGATGCGGCCGGTCTTCAGTGATGCTGAAGCCCCGAGTTTATTTCCTATCACCAATATATGCAGTTTGAGTACGTGCAGTTTAACAATGAAAATATGCATTATCTCCTTCAAAAGCAGATCATCTATTATCATTAACTCTCCAGCAATAGCCTAAAGGTCAGAGCAAGCAAAGGTCAGATTTCTTAGGGCCTTGTCTTCCATAATCCAATTATCTTTCTTTTGTGTTCCAAGGAACTGGCTGGATTAGCCACATTCCTCAGTAAACTGTAGGCACCTTGACTCTCTACTAGTTAACTTGAAGGTTGGAGTAACTGAGAGGGAGTCAGTTCCCCAAGACGATTCTTCCAAGTACTCAGTCTTCTTTCTTTAGAGTCCCCCAAAGAACTGGCCATATCAGTCACATTCCTCAGATGCAGAAGTAAAACAAGTTTTACTTCCCTAAAGCCAGCCTGCATGGCTCCCAACAAATATTATACATATTACTATCTTCTTAAATTCTACAATTGCAAAGAGAAATCCTGAATATGGTAAGGGATAAAAATCAAATTGAATGTTTCATTCTGTAGTATGTTCATATAGAGTGCATGATTCTTACCATGTAAATGATATCAATGATATCATGTTTTCCTTAAGTAGACATGGGATTTTCCTGTCTTATATAGGCTTTCTTTAAAGGAAATTGAAGACAAAGGCTGTTAGTATTCGTGACAGCTATGAGAAAGCATCCAAGGACACTGAAAACATGCTAAACAGTAAACCATGTCCACAGCTTAGAAAGTGATTTCCCTTATAAAGGGCCCCATTGCACAGATTTAAGTTCTAGTTACTCCCATTCAAGTAAACAGGCAGTGTCACAGTCTCTAGAGGTGGGTGGACAACCTTTTGGCTTCCCTGGGCCACACAGAAAGATTGCCATAGGCCACACATAAAATATACTAACGATAGCTGATGAGTTAAAAAAAAAAAGTCCATGCATAATTTTTGTAATGTTTTAAGAAAGTTTACAATTGTGTGTTCAGCCGCATTCAAAGCTATCTTGGGCCCCATGCAGCCTGCAGGCCACAGGTTGGACCAGCTTGGTCTATGAGATCTAGAACTTTGGAAGAAAACCAAACTTTTTGAGCCAAATTTTTATTCTCTGAATTGTGATGTAAGTGTTGTTCACAAAACATATTGAATCAGGAGTTACCAGTTGAACAAGAGCTGAGTAATTTCCACTGTTTATTCCACATAGAAATGAAGCATTCTAGTTAAGAATATATAAATGTTAGAACTCAAAGACTTCCTCCATTATAAAATAAAGTAGAGGGAGAGAAGACAAGATGGCGACTGGAGAGGAGGTTCCTAAAGCCTCTCCCAGAAAACACAATTGAATGGCCATCCAGGAGCCAAGAAAGAGGACCCTGAGTGACAAACCGGCTGTTAAGAAATCCACAAATCGCAAGTAAACACCTGAAGGCTGGCGAGAAGGGGGCGAGTCGGGGAGAGGGAAGGGAGCAGAGACGGACCACGCGGGATCCGGACGCGATCCCTGCTGACTATTCAGAGTTGCGCAGTTTGGGGAAGGGGAGAGAGACTGGGGAGCTGGGGACAGAAGGAGTTTGGGAGCCAGCCTCTGGAACTTTTGAGTGGTAGAAGGGCTGAGTGAGGATTCTGAACTGCAAAGATAACACGCCAGCTCTAAGCCCCCTGGAGACCTACACAGGGCTGCAGTTCCTGTTCCCAGCCTGCTGCAAAGGCGACCCTGCTGTCTCAGGCCAGGCCCACAGCTTTGGACTTATGGAGCAGGCACTTCCTCTTGCACCCCAGAGTTCTGAAAGCAGTGTGAGCCTTTAGACAGCCAGGTACTGAATCAGGGCTGAGAAGAAAGACTGAATCAGGGCTGGGAAGAAAGACTGATTTTCCCCAGCAAAGGGCAGAAAGCCTTTTGTTGGCCTCTCCCCAGGATATATGCGCATAGCCTCCAAACACAGTAGGAGATCAGAAACAAGAAAAAAACAGCCCCCTCTCCCCCAAAACTTGACCCCCAGCACCACCTAGTGTCTGCCCTATAGCAAGACACCACAAAAGCAATAATCTGGGCAGTGAACATAAAGCCCTCATGTCAAAGAGGAAGATCCCAGCGGACAGGATGTATTCCTTAAAAACTAAAACTCCTCAGAAAGAACATGAAATTAACCCAGAAGACAGCTTGTTACATCTGGAAGGGTCGAATTTAAGTGACGGAGAATTTAAAGCTGCCATTCTAAAGGCTGTGAGAGAAATGAAAACCTATTGGCAGAACACCATAGCTGAGATAAATAACAGAAAAAAGGATATAAATTACATAAAAAAGGAACTCTGTGAACAAAAAGAACAATTTAACAAAGAAATTCAAAACATAAGAAAGATTGAGACGGAAACACGAGAAATAAATAATACCATAAAAGAAGTGAGAAATGAAATAACTGCCATAGGAAACAGGACCAACCAGATGGAGGAAAGAATTAGTGATATTGAAGACCAGAACATGGAAACAGCTCA
>PVJL010021547.1:0-10443 GCA_004026885.1 Lyroderma lyra
TTAAGGATGAGATTCTGCGCAGCTTCAGCTTTGCTGTTAGCCTTAGAGTTAGCTTTGAGGTTAGAGGTTTTGTTAAAATTGTCGTTATTGTTCAGAGTATGTAAAATTGGGGGTGAGAGGTATGTGTACAATTGTGCTTATGATTTGTGTAAGGATCCATCTTTGAGATAGGCTATGTGTTAGGTTTCAGGTTAGGTTCAGGGCTAGAGTTTGGATTGGGTTAGAAGAAGCTTTGAGACTATGGTATTAAGAACATTGAAATGACAACTCTGGGTAGAAAGGCTATTGATAGAGTGAGGTAAAGTTTGAGGATAGAGATAGAGGTTTTCATTAGGTATAGCCTTGTGTTAGGGTTTGGGTGAGTTAATGATTATGGGTAGTTATATACATAGGCTTCGTGTGAACTTTGAGGTTGGAGTTAGGTTTTAAGAATGGGTAGGGGAAGGGCCAGTTTAATGATGCGGTGCAGATTTCAGTTTGTGATTCGGTTTTTAGGATTATGGTGAGATTTAGCTTGGAGGTCAGGGTTGGTTTTCCATTCCATTTGGGGTTGGGTTTCCAATAAAAGTGAGTATGGGTTCCTTTCAGGGATAGTGTTATAGGAAGGCTCAGATTTTCCACTAGGGCTCGGTTTAGCGTTAGATTTCAGTTTAGGATTATTTCTTGAGTATATTATGAGATTTAGAGTTAGGGTTCAGTTTATAGTAAAGCTGAGGGTTCTGTTTTAAATTCAGTTTGGATTTGGTATTGGATTAGGTTGGAGGTTTCTCTGTAATTTAGGCCAGGTTTATGGTTTGAGTTTTTTATTTATGTATTAAATTAATGACAGTGACAATGATTAGTAACATTACATTTCCCGTGTGCTTTTGTATAATACATAATTCATATTCATATATTGCATTGTGCGTTCAGCACCCAGAGTCACTTCTTCCTTCCCCCTATATTTGACCCACCCCTTTCCTCTTCTACCACCTCTCTTTTTCCTTACTTTCTTGCAACCACTAGTCTGTATTTATGAGTTTTTGGATTTTTCTTTGTTGCTTTCATTTTTACATCCCAAGAAGGACTGAAGTTCTATAGTTCCGAACTATTTCTATTTGATTTGTTTCCTTTAGCATGGTAATCTCCAGACCCATCCATGTTTTCACAATCGACAGTGTTTCATCTTTATTTCTGAGAGAGTAGTGTTTCACTGGGTGTTTGTACCGCATCTCCTGCATCCAATCAATTGTTGAAGAACATGTTGGTCGTTGATATGTCTTGACCACCATAACTTGTACTGCAAGGAACACAGCGGTATGTATATCTCTATGAGTACATGTTTTCAGATTTGGAGGGTGGATACCAAGAGAAGGGATTGCTTGGTTGTATGGTATATTTATTCTTAACATTCTGGGGAACCTCTGTACTGTTTTCCATCGTTGCTGCCAATTGACATGCCCACCTGCAGCATATGAGAGTTCTTTATTCCCACAACCTCTGCAACACTCGTTATTACTTGTCTTGTGGATCATAGCCTTTCTATTAATAACAGGTATGAAGTGGTAGTTCATGGCATTTCTCATATAGCCAGTGCACTTAAACATTTTGTATGTATCTCTTGGGTGTTTGATTAATCTGCCTTCTTGGGGAAAGTGTCTGTCCAAGTCCTGTGCCCATGTGTTCATGGAATTGTTTGTTTGTCTGTTGTTGAGTTCTAGAAGTTCTTTATATAGTTTAGGGTTTAAACCCCTTTCAGTCATTGCTTACAAATGTCTTCTCCAACTCTGTCGGTAACCTTTTAGTTTCTTGATGGTTTCTTTGGCTGTGCAGAAGCTTTTACGTTGGGTACAGTCCCATTCATTTCTTTTGACTTTTACTCCCTTGCCTTTGAGGTAACATTCATCAAAATCTATCTGAAGCAAGGTCTACAGGTTTGGGACCTACGCTTTCTTCTCTGCAATTTATCATTATTGGTAGCATGTTTAGGTATTTGGTCCAGTTTTAGTTAATTTTGGTATATGTTGAAAACTGTCAGTCTAATTTCATTCTTTTGCCTTTGATGTTCTCCATGCCCTAGCACCGTTTATGGAAAATTGATTCTTTGCTTCATGTTATATTTTTGGCTTTCCATGAAAAACAATCTTCACATATGTATGTGGGATTACTTCTGGATTTTCAGTTTTTCTTCATTGGTGTGTGTGTGTGCCTATATTTCTGCCAATACCCTGCTGCTTATATTATTGTCTTTGTATGTTATAGATTGAAGTCTAAGAGTGTGAAACCTTCTCTATTATTGTTTTTTTCCTTCGGATTCCTGTGGTTATTTGGCGTCTCTTTAGATTCCATACAAATCTGTTGCTGTTTTTCTTGAAATTTTTCAAAAATCTGTCATTGGAATTTTGATGGGGATGGCATTAAATATGTTCATTGCATTGTGTAACATGACCATTTCAATGAGATTCATTAGTCCCATTTATGAATTTAAAATCTCTGCATTTCTTTGTGCCTTCTTCAATTTTTTTTCAGCGTTTATTTATTTATTTATTTATTTATTTCTATTCATTTTTATTGATAGACTTATTGGTGTGACATCTGTCAGGAAGGATTTCATAGGTTTCAGGCATACAATTCTACTGTGCATTGTCAACTTGATGTATAATCAGTTCACCACCTAATGCGACGTCTCATTACATCACCTTATATTTAGCTTCGCCCCTTCCTCTCCTTGTCACTCCCTTTACTCCCGTCCCGAACCCACTAGACCCCAAATAATCATTAAATAATTGAGTGTGTCCATGGGTTATTTGTTTGTTCATTTCGTTTTTTCTTTGCTTTCAGTTATATGTTCCACATATGAGTGAAGTCGTAGAGTTCTTTGATTTTTCTGTGTGCCTTATTTCCCTAAGCATGATGATCTCCATGTCCATCCGTGCTATTGCAAATGACAATATTTTAATTTATCTTATAGCTGAATAATATTCCATCAAAAATTAACTGAAAATATTTTAAAGACCTTCATATAAGACCTGTAACAATACACAGTATAGAAGAAAACATTGGTACTAAACTTATAGACCTAGGACTCAAGGAAGACTTCATGACCCGGTCCTCAAAGGCAAGGGAAGTATAAGCAAAAATCAATGAATGCGACCATATCAAACTCAAAAGCTTCTGCAAAGCCAAAGAAAACTTCAATTTCTTTTAACCGGTCCATCCGTGTTGTTGCAAATGACAATATTTCAACTTTTCTTATAGCTGAGTAATATTGAATCAAAAATTAACTCAAAATAGATTAAAGACCTTCATATGAGACCTGTAAGAATACAATGTATAGAAGAGGACATTGGTACTAAACTTATAAGCCTAGGGCTCAAAGAAGTCTTCATGACCCGGTCCTCAAAGGCAAGGGAAGTATAAGCAAAAATAAATGACTGGGACTATATCAAACTCAAAAACTTCTGCAAAGCAAAAGTAAACTTCAATTTCTTCTAACATCTTGTGTTTGTCAGAGTGTAGGTCCCTCGGCCTCTATGTTAAGTTTCTTCTCAGCGTTGAGATTAGGGTTAACATACAAATTAAGGTATGTATTGGACTGATCTTTAGGGTTATTGCTCTTTTTAGGTGAATGGTGTCAGTTAGAGTCAGAGTTATAACTAAGGTTAGGGTTAGTGTTCAGTTGGTCATTAGAGTTAGGGTTAAGATTAGGGTTATATTGACTTTTGAAGTTCGGGTTTCAATCTCAATTACTGATATGATTAGTCTTAGTGTTATTTCTAGAATTTGGTTTAAGGGAAAGCACGTGTTATGAAATGGGTAGGTTTAGGTATGTGCTTTTTTTCTAATGAGGTTTGAATCCATGTTAGGTTCAGGTAACCATCTATGGTTAGCATAATATCTAGGGTTAGGGTTAGGGTTAGAGATAGGTTTGAGGTTATTTTTTTAGTTTTTAATTAGGGGTGGTGTAGTTTTAAGAGCAAGATAGGGGCTGTAGGGTAGCCTAGCTTTAGCTTTAGGCACGCATTATGGTTTAGATTTTAATTTAGTCTAAGGGTTAAAAAATAAGGTTAGGTTTGATTTTATTATTAGGGTTAGCAGTAGAACAAAAAGTCCTATAGTGTTTAGGGTTACATTTTGTGTTTAAGTTTAGGTCTTTTTATTTTATTCATGGTTCAATTCAGAGGTTGCTAAGAAGTAGTTTTTTAAGGTAAGCTTTAAGGCACGGATTGGCTCTCAATTGAGAAAAAAGTTAGAGTTAGAGTAAGGGCTGTGTTTAGGGTTACGTTTACTGTTATATATTGAGGGTTATGTTTTAAGGTAAGTTTAAGGTGAGGTTTTGAGTTTGGTATGACAGTGGGGACAGATTTGTGTTTCCATTTAGGGCCAGATTACACTTAGGAGTACGTTTTGAGTTAGCTTCAAGTTAGGTAAATTTTAGAATGAGTTTAGGTTCAGAACAGATTTTGTGATGATGGATAGTGTTAGTGTAGGATAAGAATAAATTGTGAGATTAGGATGAAAATTTAAAATGAATTTTTTTTGACTAAGGTTTAGGATTGAGGTTATGTTTTTATTTAAGTATAAGGATAGTGTTAGGTTCATTTTACATTCTAGGTTTAGGGGTAAGGCTGAGTTGATGATTAGTGTTATGAATAGGGTTATTCTATGTTTCCATTTTAAGTTTGGGTTGAGGTTGTGATTAAATTTAAGGTTACTGTTAAGATTAGGCTTACCATTATCTTATTATGGTTTACATTGAAATTGGGATTAGGTTTAGTGTTCTTTGTAGTTTATATGCTGGGGTTATTGTTGGTGCCCGATGTAGTGAAGGGGTAGGATGAGGGTTAGAGTGAGGTCCGAAGTTCGATTTTGGGTTAAAATTTCTTTTAAGTTTCAGGTTCATGTTTAGGTTTAGGACTCCCATTAAGCTTAGGTTTAGGGTAAGTGTGAACCTTTCAGTTAAGATTGTGATTAGTGATCAGGTTAGTTGTGAGGTTAAGTTTACGATCAGGTGCTGGTTAGGGTGAGGGCCAAGATGATGTTGATGCCCAGGGTTAGGTTGAGGGTTACGCTTAGGGATTTTGGTTATGTTCATGTTTCATGTTCCAAGTAGATTTTGTTTTATGTTTAGGGTTAGGGTTTTCTTTGACTCCATGGTAAGGGTGTAAAATAGGATTGAGTTCATGGTTAATGTTAGAGAATAGGACAAGTTTAGGGTTAGACTTAAATCTAGGGGTAAGGTTAAGATTCCATTATGAGTTCCTTTGAAATGTAGGGTAAGGTTTGAGTTTAGGGTTCTCTTATGACTAAGTTTAGTGTTACGTTAGTCATTAAGTTAGGTATTGTGTTTGGGATAGTTTTAATACTTATTCCTTTTTTTAAAAATTTTTGCCACCACATTGGCATTTGAGATAATCAAAAGTGGTTTTCAACTTTCCATTTACCTAGAAGCAGTAATGGGGCCTGAACGCACATAGTCTATTCAAATGCTCATCATAGATCTCACTACTCAGTCTTCTCTCAGGTTTTCAAGAATAACTTCTCAACTCTCAAATCTCTTTACAGTTATCAGATCAGGATTGAGAGTATGACTTCCCATCAAGATACCAAACACAAATGCCAGCACTTTCTCGCTTCCTCCCGGACCACAAAGGACAATCACATATGAAATGCATAATAATGCGCATGAATCTCTTTTTCCCATTATCTCAAGGTTCCATTCTGTATTTTAGTTGTGTAAGAGTATTTCTGAAATACTTACTATAATTCAGAGTAGAATACAAATCATAATTAAAAAAAAATACCAGAGGCTTCTATTTTAAATATTCTAGAAGGCATGCGCGCACAATCACTCTAGTATTTTGAACAGTCAATTGTAGATCATAATCAAAGTGCATTGTGTGCTTGCTGTCCCCACCCCCTGCCGCCTCCCTTCTTCACTTAGGAAAACAGTTCAGTGGTGTGAGGACAGTTAAAGGAGGGGATGCCACTGCTAAATATACGCTCACCTATCTCACAGAACATACAGAGAGACAGTAAGTTGAGTTCATGTTAAACACATCTAAAATTCCTCCGCAGGGGAACGGCTGCCTGTTCATCATATATTATGATCCCAGCCACTCAACCACTAAGTATAGGGTAAAACAGACAAAAGTACTTACGTAATTGACCAGAACAAACCACCCTTTTACTCTGATTTACCTGGGATCAAGCAATGCCTTGAAATAGGTATGAAGTGATGCCTCAAAATTATGCATTTGAAATCCTCAGTACCCTGGTGAGAGCAGAGGCTTGGAGAGGCGGTTTGGCGACAACAGGAGCGCACTTGGGCCACCGGATCCCAGGCTGATGCAGGCAGACAGCACTTTCATGGTCCACCCACCCTCCTTGATGGAAAGAAGAAGGCACCAGGAACCTATAATCAGAACATTGGCTGACCGCGATGTCACAGTTGCAGGCCAGCCATTTGGGATCCCAAGGTTATATCAAGGGCTATGATGTCTTGAGGCCCCAGAGCTAATAAGGAGACAATAGAACTGTCATGATTGTGAGTTCCATAATGTGATGAATTGGGGTGCTGTGACCCTGGGAGAGGTTTAGAAGTAAGTTTAGGACTTGTGTTAAGGATGAGATTCCTCCCAGATTCAGCTTTGGTGTTAGCCTTAGAGTTGGCTTTGAGGTTAGAGGTTCGGTTAAAATTGTGGTTAGTGTTCGGGTATGAAAAGTTGGGGGTGAGAGGTATGTGTACTATTGTGGTTATGATTAGTGTAAGGATCCATCTTTCAGTTAGGCTATGTGTTAGGTTTCAGCTTAGGTTCAGGCCAAGAGTTTGAGTTGGGTTAGAAGAAGCTTTGAGGTTATGGTATTAAGAACATTGAAATGAGAACTCTGGGTACAAGGTCTATTGATAGAGTGAGGTAAAGTTTGAGGATAGATTTAGGTTTTTCGTTAGGCATATCCTTGGATTAGGGTTTGGGTGAGTTAATGATTATCGGTAGTTATATACTTCGGCTTCGAGTTACCTTTGAGGTTGGAGTTAGGTTTTATGATAAGGTAGGAGAAGGGCCGGATAAATGATGTGGTTTACATTTCAGATTATGATTCGGTTTTTAGGATTAGGGTGAGATTTAGCTTGGAGGTCAGCGTAGCTTTTCCATTCGAGTTGGGGTTGGGTTTCCAGTAAAAGCGAGTATGGGTTCCTTTCAGGGATAGTGTTATAGGAAGGCTCAGGTTTTCCACTAGGGCTCGGTTTAGCGTTAGATTTCAGTTTAGGATTATTTCTTGAGTATATTATGAGATTTAGAGTTAGTGTTCAGTTTATAGTAAAGCTGAATGTTCTGTTTTAAATTAGGTTTGGATTTGGTTTTGGATTAGGTTTGGGGTTTCTTTGTAATTTAGGCCAGGTTTATGGTTTGGGTTTTTTATTTATGTATTAAATTAATGACAGTGACACTGATTAGTAACATTACATTTCCAGTGTGCATTTCTACAATACATAATTCATATTCATATATTGATTTGTGTGTTCAGCACCCAGAGTCACTCTTTCCATGACCCTATATTTGACCCACCCCTTTCCTCTTCTACCACCTCTCTTTTTCCTTACTATCTTGCAGCCACTACTGTGTTATCTGTATTTATGTGTTTTTGGATTTTTCTTTTTTGCTTTCATTGTTACATCTCAAGTATGAGTGAAGTTCTATGGTTCCGAGCTATTTCTATTTGATTTATTTCCCTTAGCATGGTAATCTCCAACCCATCCATGTTTTCACAATCAGCAGTGTTTCATCTTTATTTCTTGCGAGTAGTGTTTCACTGGGTGTTTGTACCATATCTCCTGCATCCAATCAATTGTTGAAGAACATGTTGGTTGTTGATATATCTTGACCACCATAACTTGTACTGCGAGGAACACAGGGGTACATATATCTCTATGAGTACATGTTTATAGATTTGGAGTGTGGATACCCAGAGAAGGGATTGCTTGGTTGTATGGTATATTTATTCTTAAAATTCTGGGGATCCTCTGTACTGTTTTCCATCGTTTCTGCCAATTGACATGTCCACCTGCAGCATATGAGAGTTCTTTATTCCCACAGCCTCTCCAAAAATCGTTATTACTTGTCTTGTCGATCATAGTTTTTCTATTAATAACAGGTATGAAGTGGTAGTTCGTGGCATTTCCCTAATAGCCAGTATACTTAAACATTTTGTATGTATCTCTTGGGTGTTTGATTAATCTGTCTTCTTGGTGAAAGTGTCTGTCCAAGTCCACTGCCCATATGTTCATGGGATTGTTGGTTTGTCTGTTGTTGAGTTCTAGGAGTTCTTTATATAGTTTAGGTTTTAACCCCCTTTCAGTCCTTGCTTGCAAATGTCTTCTCCCACTCTGTCGGTCGCCTTTTTGTTTCTTGATGGTTTCTTCGGCTGTGCAGATGCTTTTACGTTGGGTACAGTCCCATTCATTTCTTTTCACTTTTAGTTCCCTTGCCTTTGAGGTAACATTCATCAAACTCTTTCTGAAGCAAGGTCTATAGGTTTGGGACCTACGCTTTTTTCTATGCAATTTATCATTATTGCTAGCATGTTTAGGTCTTTGGTCTAGTTTTAGTTAATTTTGGTATATATTGAAAACTGTCAGTCTAATTTCATTCTTTTGCATGTGATATTCTCTATGCCCTTGCACCGTTTATGGAAAATGGATTTTTTGCTTCATGTTATATTTTTGGCTTTCCATAAAAAACAATCTTCACATATATATGTGGGATTACCTCTGGGTTTTCAGTACTTCTTCATTGGTGTGTGTGTGCCTATATTTCTGCCAATACCCTGCTGCTTATATTATTGTCATTGTGTGTTATGGATTGAAGTCAAAGAATATGAAACCTTCACAATTATTGTGTTTTTCCTTCGGATGCCTGTGTTTATTTGGGGTCTTTTTAGATTCCATAGAAATCTGTTGATATTCTTTTTGAAATTCTTCAAAAAACTGTCATTGGAATTTTGATGGGGATGGCAATAAATCTGTTCATTTCTTTGTGTAACATGACCATTTCAATGAGGTACATTCGTCCCAATTATGAATATAAAATCTCTGCATTTCTTTGTGCCTTCTTCAATGTCTTTTTTTTTCAGCGATTATTTTTTATTTATTTATTTATTTATTTATTTATTTCTATTCATTTTTTTTAAATTCATTTTTATTGTTAGACTTATTGGGGTGACATCTGTTAGCAAGGATTGCGTAGGTTTCAGGCATACAATTCTACAGTGCATTGTCAACTTGATGTATAATCTGTTCAACACCTAATGCAACGTCTCTTTACATCACCTTATATTTAGCTTCGCCGCCTCCTCTCCCAGCCCCTCCCTTTTCTCCCCTCCCTAACACACTCTTCCCCAAATAATCATTAAATCATTGATTGTGGCCATGGGTTATTTGTTTGTTCATTTTGTTTTTTCTTTGCTTTCAGTTTTATATTCCACATATGAGTGAAGTCATACAGTTCTTTGATTTTTCTGTGTGGCTTATTTCCCAAAGCATGTTGATCTCCAGGTCCATCTGTGTTGTTGCAAATGACAATATTTCATCTTTTCTTATAGCTGAGTAATGTTCCATCAAAAATTAACCCAATATAGATTAAAGGCCTTCATACAAGACCTGTAACAATACACTGTATAGAAGAAGACATTGGTACTAAATATATAGACGTAGGACTCAAGGAAGTCTTCATCAACCGGTCCTCAAAGGCAAGGGAAGTATAAGCAAAAATAAATGTATGGAACTATATGAAACTCAAAAGCTTCTGCAAAGCAAAAGTAACCTTCAGTTTCTTTTAACTGGTCTATCCGTGTTGTTGCAAATGATAATATATTACCTTTTCTTATAACTGAGTAATATTCCATCAAAAATTATCTCAAAATAGATTAAAGACCTTCATATAAGACCTGTAACAATACACTGTATAGAAGAAGACATTAGTACTACACTTATAGACCTAGGACTCAAGGAAGTCTTCATGACCCGTGCCTCAAAGGCAAGGGAAGTATAAGCAAAAATAAATGAATGCGACTATATAAATCTCATAACTTCTGCAAAGCAAAAGAAAACTTCAATTTCTTTTAACATCTTGTGTTTGTCAGAGTATAGGTCCCTCAGCCCCTGTGTTAAGTTTCTTCTCAGCATTGAGGTTAGGGTTAACATACAAATTAGGGTATGTGTTGGACTGATCTTTAGGGTTATTGGTGTTTTTAGGTGGGTGGTGTCAGTTAGAGTCAGAGTTATAACTAAGGTTAGGGTTAGCGTTCAGTTGGTCATTAGAATTAGGGTTAAGATTAGGGTTATATTGACTTTTGAAGTTCGGGTTTCACTCTCAATTACTGTTATGATTAGGCTTAGTGTTATTTCTAGAATTTGGTTTAAGGGAAAGCACGGGTTATGTAATGGGTAGGTTTAGGTATGTG
>PVJL010021548.1:0-10443 GCA_004026885.1 Lyroderma lyra
GGCTGGTGAGTGGTGCTTGTCAGTGTTGATGTCAGCATGGGGATTTCATGCTGGTCAGTTTGGCTGTCTGCTGAAAGTGTTTGTACTCAATCAGGTGGGGGTTAATGTTGGGTCTCTGTGCTGGTGAGTTTTGAGGTCTGCTTGGTGTTTGTTTCTGTGCTTATCATGTTAGGGGACTGTGTTTGGTCTCTGTGCTGAAGAGATTAGGATTCATACTGGTATTTAATTGCCCAGGCATGTTGAGAGTGTACCTTGGGTCTCAGTGATAGTCTTGTGGGATAGTGAGGGGTTTAGGTGTTGATCATGTGAGAGTTATTCTTTTTTTCTGTGTGCCCAGTAATGATAAAGGTTTGCCTCGAGTCTCTGAGATGGTCGTGTTTGATCTTCCTGGTTCTCAGGTTTGAGGGTTTCTGGGTACTCTTTTGGTCAAGTTGGGGTTCTTCTGGTGATTTCCTGCTAGTCAATTAGAGGTCTAATAGAATTCTCTGTGCTTGAGAGGTTGGGGGTCTCAGATGTCTGTGTTTGTCAGAATGAGTATTTGTCTGCAAAGTCTGTGCTAGTCAAGTTGGGGGGTCTGCTGGGTTATCTGGGATGGTCACAGTGCTCTTTGCCTAGGATCTCTGTCCTGGTCAACTTTAAGGTCTGCTGGTGGTCTCTTTGCCAGTTTAAGGGTCAGCTAGGGATCTCTAATCATCAGTATAGAGGTCAACCTGAGAATTATGTGTCTGGTCATGTCTGGGGTATGCTGAGAGTTTGTGCTGCTCAGGTTGCAGGTCTGCCTGGTTCCTCTGCTGCACAGGTTGGGGATGTGCTGGTCAGGTTGGGAGTCTGGTTGGATGTCTGCTGGTGTTGTTGGGAAAATGGTGTGGCACTCTGCTACTCAGGTTGGAGATCAACAGGTGTCTCTTTCCTTCTCAGATTCCTGGTCTACTGGAGTCTGTGATCATCACGTTGACTTTGTTGTGCTTTGATCTCTGTTAGCAAGGTTACAGGGAGACTAAAGGTTTGTGTTTCCAGTCACCTGGAAATTGGATAGCGGTCTCTATGCTAATCAGGTTGGAAGTTATCTCAGAGTGATCAGATTAGGTGTTTTCCTGAGGACATTGTGCTGTTCAGGATAGGTGTCTTCTGGGAATTTCTGTGCTCAATGAGTTTTGGGGGTAGCCTTTGGCCCCTGTCCTCATCCTATTGGAAGTCTGCTTGAAGCTCCTTGCAAGTCGCAGGTATATATATCTGCCTGAAGACTTGGTTTTGATTAGGTTGCAGTCTGCTTTGGATTGGTGTGCTCTTCAGGTGGGCGTCTGTCACGTGTCTTTTGCTGGTACAGTTGGGGTTATGCTGGCCTATCTGTGCTGGTCATGTTGTATTTATGCCTGGAATCTATGTGCTGGTCAGATTGAAAGTCTCTAGGGAGTCTGTGTGCTAGTCAGGATGGGATTCAGCCTGGGGTCTCTGGGCTGGTCAGTGTGGGTGTCAGCCGAAAGTCTCTGTGCTTGATGGCTGGAGAATCCCAACTGTCTCAATATCTGAGTTGTCAGGGTGCGGGGTATAGGGCTGCCTGGCATAGACTGGATATCAGCTCAATTGTGCTGTCTTGGTCTCTCAACTCGGCCTATGATCTGGTTGGGTGTATCTGAAAAGCAAGCTGGGGTGCACTCTTTAACTCTGGGTTCCTATATATGAGAGACGCAGTCACTGTTCTAAGTTTGTGTTTCTCTGGTCATCTAGGGGAACCTATCACATGCCACCAAAGTCTAGCAGTACTGGGGGAAATTGGACATCTCATTGCAGACCACTGCTGCAGACCCATTTATTGCAGGACAGCTGGAAAACAGAGAACCCATATTGTGAAGGGTTGACATTTTCATATGGACCAAGAGAAAACTGTCATTCACAGGGGTCAGAAATACTCATCCCTGAGGTCAATGTATTTTCCAGGGCCTAAAGGGGACAGGACTGAGCCAAGCTCTTGATGGGTATACCTTAACACCCCCCTTGGGCCCCCTTATCGGCTAATAGCTGAGGTGTCCTGTACCCCAAGATACTCAAGGACTAGGTGTTGGAAAGACCTGAGATACACTTAGAGACCCCAATGTTTTCCTGTGAGACCAAGTCCCCACTGTAAAATCAGTGAATGTAAGGGGTACAACAGGCACCAGATAACTGACAACATTCTGAGAAGCTGACAACTAAAGTTGAAACAATGTGACCAGGCCACTGTGGACAGCTTTTATTCTGATTGAATTCTGTAACCTTGGCAGCTAGGTCGAGAGATATCTTGGTCCACACCAAGTTCCATGGGGTACAGATGGCATGTAAGGTGCAATCTATGATATTCCCTTCCAGGTGGTGGATGTAGAAGCTGCCAATCTTTACCCGCTACACATTTTGAGTCTGTGACGAGTGGACTGTATGTCTACTTGTGGTCTCTGTGTTGGTCATGTCAGGAGTACACCAAAACATCTTTGTCCATTCACTTTGAGGGTATACTGGATGAACTGTTCAATCCCAACTAAAGCTAGAAGTGGCCAGAACTGAGGATGATGGGGAGGAATTTGCCTTTTGCCTAAAGGCCTTTGGAGAAGAGATATAGAGTGCCAGTTCTCACATTACATGGCCTCTGAGTGTGAGGCCCCTCCAGAAGGTATTTATGAGGCATCACTGATGATTCATACAGCTCTCTGCATAGCCTCCTAAACGTGGTATAATTGGAAACTGTGTTTCTCACTATGTGCACTTGGGACTGGATGGTGTGGCGCTACCCTGTGACTGTTTCCAGTTGCCTACCTCCTGACCATTTCCTGATATCTTCCTTGTTTATTTTTCCTGGCATTAGCAGCAGGCGTGGGATATTTATAATGGAAACTGCTCATATACAAAATTTTTCCTATGAGAGTTCTCTAAATTCTCTGGGATGTGTTGCCAGATCCATGCCGCTCTTCAGATCTCCTTGTACAAACACCCCATGCGGGAAGATTGGCTGGACATACCCAACCGCTTTAAGAGTCTGGTGGTCATTAGCAGAGTATTGAGACTGCTTGGATTTAGCTCTGGCTATCAGCTGAGCTGTGCTGTGTCAGGGCCTCTTGCCCCTGTGCTAATCTCTGGTTGTGGTATATGCTAAATGCAACCTGGTGTGCATTCTTGGGCTCTTTATTTTTATGTATGCACTGGGGATCCACAGTCTGAACTTGAGGCACTCTGCAAAACTCAGGGTTCTTCTCACATGCCACCAAACACAGCCCCACAAGACGGGGTCAGCATCGACCAGTCTTTCTACACACCCATCAGATACTACAGGTCCCCTGCAGAAAAGTACACCCATTCTGGGAAGGGTTGTACATTTCATCTTGATTCAGAGGATATTGTAATTAATGGCTTTCAAGACTATTCATTTTTAAGGCTGATGGAGTTTCCATGGTCTGCTAGGGAGCAGGATTAGGACAAGGTCTTGCTGTGTACACCATAACACACCATTGCAGGTCCTCTTATTGGCTAATAGCAGAGATTCCCAGCACCAAAATGGCCTCAGAATCTGCAAGTTGATCTAGGGGTTGGAAAATCTTAAGATACACTTACAGACACCAGTGCTTTCCTGTAAGGCAGGTCCTGACCATGCCCCCAGAGAATGACAGGGAGCCCATAGGCACCACAAAAAACTGACCACATCCTGTGAAGCTGACATCTAACGTGGGAAGCATGTGGTCAGGCCACCATTGGCAGCTTCACTCTGATTGAACCCTGTAACCTTCGAAGCTAGATCGAGAGGTGTCTTTGTCCACACCAAGTTTCATGAGGTGAAGACACCACCAGGTGTCTGGTGTAGAAGATTCCACTCTCTGCCTGCTCTCCATTTTGAGTCTGTTGGGGGAGGGTTTTAAGTTCTGTCAAGGGACATTTGGAAAATAGATGGAGGCTGTAAGGCCCCACGTTACTGGGTCACTGAGTGTGAGGCCCTCCAGGAGACATCAATAAGGCATCACTGATGATTCACATAGGTATCAGCATATCTCCCGATATGTAGTTTGGATCTCTCTTTCATCTCTGCACTTGTGACTGGATGGAGTGGAACTTCTCTGTGCATTCCCCAGTTACCTGCCTCCTTACTATGACCTCGCACTGCTCCTTAATTTGCCAGGTACTGGCATGGAACCTGAGACTGGATTCTGTAACACCAGAGGAAAGGAAATGTTTATAATGCAACTGCTCATGTCCCACCTTCTTCATCTGTTTGAAAATTCTCTGTATGCTCTGGGAGCTGGTTGCACAGCCATGCCCTTCTTCTGGTCTGCTCGTAGAAATCTCCATTACAAAAGAATTTTCTGGGGGCCCTCAACAACTTCAGGAATGTGGTACTCAGTAACAGTGTGTTGGAGCTGCCCAGCTTCAGGCCTGGAGATCAGCTGAGCTGTGTGTGTGCCATTTCTTCTTTCTCTCAGCCTAATCTGAGGTACAGGTGAATCACAAAGGTTGGGTGATGGGCACTCCTGGGCTCTGAGTTAGTTTATTGTTTTTGTTTTTTTTTAAATTTGCATGGGGTGGTGTGGTATGTAGGTAGTTCCACAGCTGGGAATTAAACCCAGGCCGCTGCATTGACAGCGCCAGCGACAAAGCCTTAAGCCACTACACCACCAGGAAACAGCCGGCTCTGAGTTTTTATGTGTATTGTGGGGATTGACTGGTCTGAGCTTGGCATGTTCTGCACAACTCAGTATTCTTCTCATATGACACCAAGTGCAGACCTGCAGTATGGCTGGAACATTGGCCATTCTCACTGCAGGACTCATGAAAAACTGGGCACTCCTTTTGGGAAGGGTTGAAAGTTTCTTATAGAGCCAGAATATTCTGTCATTCACAGATTTCAGGATTGCTCATTCCTGAGACCAATGTAGTTTCCAGGGCCTGGTGAAGGGCGGGATTTGGCAAATCTCTTGCTGGGTACACCATAACACACTTCTCTGAGCACACTGTTCTGCTAATAGCTGAGGATTCTAGCACACCATGATCCTCAGGGAATATAGGTTGATATAGGGGTTGGAAAGTCCTAAGATACACTTAGAGTCATCCCATTCTTTTCTGTGAGACTAGGTTCCCAGTGTGACCGCAGAGCTCATCAGAAGGCCAACAGAAACCACAGAGCACTGACCACATCCTGAGAAGCTGAAGTCTGAGTTGGCAAGAATGTGGCCAGGCCACCATGGCCAGCTTCATGCTGATTGAACCCTGTAACTTTTGAAGCTAGATTGAGAGGTGTGTTTGTCCACAACAAGTTTCATGGGGTGCAGTTGATGTGTATATTGGTGCCATTGCCTGCTACTCACAGGTGTTGAGGATAGAACCTACCATTGTCTGGCTGCTCCCCATTTTGTGTCAGTGGCTGTGGTCTATTTGTTGGTAACCTGGAATCCTTTATGTCCATTCACAATGGGTGTGTATTAGTTGATTTCTCTGATCCCAACTGAATGTAGAAATGGCCTTAAATGAGGATCAGTGGGAGGGCTTTTCCTTTTGGAAATGTGTCTCCGGAGTACAAATGGCGGCAATCAGTTCTCAACTTACTGGTCTTCTCAGTGGAGGTCCCTCCAGGAGACATCTAGGAAGCATCACTAATGATTCATACAATTCTCTGCATAGCCTCCTAATTATAGTGTAATTGGTAACTTTGTTTTTCATGATGTATGCTTGAGACTGGATAAGGGGGAGCTACCCTCTGCCTGCTCACAGTTGCCTACCTCTTGATCAAGACATCTCCCTATTCCTTCATCCTCTGAGCAGTATCCTAAAGCCCAAGTCTAGATTCTATAACACCCAGCAGAAGAAGTTATGTATAATGGAAACTGCTCATGTCTCACCTTCTTCCCCTCTTTGAGAATTCTTTAAATTCTCTAAGATGTCATGCCAGACCCAATTCTTTCTTTGTGTCTGTTTGAAAAACCCCAGTATGAAGAAATGTGGCTAGAGAACGTCAACAGCCTCAAGAGCCTGGTGGGCATGGTCAAGAGATGGGGGATGCCTGGCTTTCAGTCCTGGAGATGAACTGAGTGGTGCTGTACAGTCGCACCTTGACTCCAGCTTTAACTCTGGTCCTGGTGTATCCCAGAGGCTAAGTGGGGTGCACGTTTTGATTGTGAGTTCTTACATGTGTGGTGCTTCAGAACCGGGTTGGCTCTGCACAACTCAATATGCTTACATGCCACCAAACACTTCCCAGCATTATTATGGGAGCATTGGACAGTCTTCCTTCAGATCCACTGCAACAGACGTAGATATTGCAAATCTCCTGAAAAACAAGGCACACATGCTGAGAAGGGTTGGCATTTCATCTAGACACAGTTGATGCTGTCATTCACAGGCATCAGTGCTACTTCTTTCAGAGGTTAATGTTGGAGGGGAGTAATGGGCCATGCTCTTGTTGGGCACACCATAAAACCCACACCATGGCCTCATTTATCTGCTAATAGCTAATACCACCAGTGCCCCAGGGGGTTCAAAGGCTGCAGCTTGATCTGGAGAATAGAAAGTCCTGAAATACACTTAGAGACCTCCATTGCATCTGTGTGGCCAGGTCAACAATATGCTCTCCAAGCTTCTCAAGGGCACACAAGGCCCAGGGAAGACTGACAACATCCTGAGAAGCTGAGGAGAAGGTGGCCAGTCCACAATGGGCAGCTTCATTCTGATTGAATATCAGGGTCTTGGGGGCTACAGTGAGATAAGTCAACTGCAAGTTCCATCGAGTGATGATGGGGTTTCAATTGGTGCCTATGGTCTGCCACCCCCAGATATTGTGGGTAACAGCTGCCAGGTTTTGGCTGATTCCCATCTTGTTTCAGTTGCTGGTGGCTGTAAAGCACAGCGAGAGTTTTCTGATGGTCTCCAAGTCAGTGGCAAACATTTGAAAAGGAAGAGTTTCTACATGACAATGAACATATTTTCTTGCTTGGGAGATAGCCCTGGGGCATACATTGCCTTGGCGTCAGAAACCAGACTCCAGCTCTGTGGCTTGGAGGGCTCTTGCAGAATGGCTGGTTTTTACCAGTGACCTCAGGTTTTAGGCATGCAGGCTCTCCAGAGCATTGGCCCAGGAAGCATACCTATAGTCCTTGTCACTGGGGGTTGTGATAGACATGAATTATTATGAACTAAGAAAAAGTTGATACAAAATGCTGAAGTGCTAGGGAAAAAGAAGTCTAAGGGTGCTCCTTTTCTTGTCCCACATCAGAGCCACCATAGTGAGTGGCAGTGGGAAATCTAAAGCCCCACAGATGCAGTCACGTAACAGGCAGTGAAACACCTGAAATGACATGGAGTGGCATCACTGAATTGCAATAAAAACCTTGGAAAAACATGGAGCCACACCAAGGGAGTGGCTGCAAACTGTGGAATCACACAAAACCACCGCTTAGTGAGTGAAAGTGGGACACTCAATGTGAGCAAGAGCCACAACAGATGATGATAATAGGACATCTGAGATGATATAAAGCCCCTCAGATGAGCAACAATTAGACATGTGGGAAGAAACAAAGTGATTCTAATAACTTCCAGTGGGACACCTAGGATGATGTAAAGCCATCCTTGTAATAACCAGATGGACAAATTACATGGCACAAATCCACTTCAGTAAGCATCAGTGAAAGACCTGAAATGACACAAAGTCAATTCACAAGGCCAGTGCAAAACCTGGGATGATGGGGTGTCACCCTGGTGAGAAATAGTGGGATGCAGAAGGAGAGGCAGAACCACTCAAGTGAGCAGCAATGAAACACATGAAACGATGCAAACCCACCCAAGATAATGGCCTTACGGCTTTGAGACAGACATGGAGCACCCACACTGTGAAGCATAGAAACCTCAGGTAATGCAACAACAGCCCAATGAGGAGCAGTTTGATGCTTGAAATGATGGAGAGTCATCACTGTGAGAGGCAACAGAATGCTTCACACAATATGGAGCCACCAAATTGAGTGTCACTGTAACACCTGAGACCATGATACCCCACTTCAGTGAGTGGTACCGAGACATACATGATGATGCAGAACCACACTAGGGAGCAGCAGTGACATACATAGAACAATGAACAGAAACCCCAGTATTCTGAAGTGAGACTGCTGGGATGGCACACAGCCACTTTATTGAGCCACAGCAGTATACCTTGCTTGGTCTGGGCCAGTCCAGTGATTGCAAATGAAAGATGAGATAAAGCAGAACCACATGATTAAGTGATAATGAGACACCTTGGAGGACGAAATTTACATCAATGAGCAGCATTGATTCACCTGGACAATGCATAGACACCTTGGTGAGCAGCAATGAGACACCTGGGAGGATGCAGACCACCTCAGGGAGTGACGGGGGAACACCTGGGATGACACAAAACCACTCCAGTCAGCAAAAGTAAACACACGAAATGACACAAAGTCACTTCTTTAAGCCACAGTAGTAACCTGAAATGATCAGAAGCCCCCTTTGTGACAAGTTGAAGAAGTGAGACGATGCAGAGCCACAGGTATGAGCCGCATTTGTACAACTGGCACAATGCAGAGCCACCCCAGTAAATGACAGTTGGACAATTCAAACAAAGCTAAGTGACACCAGTGAGGGGAGATGAGCAACTTGATATGACATCAGGCAAATCCAATGAACTTCAATGGACATCTGATGTATTGCAGAGACCCTCAGGGTGCAACAGTGAAACACATAGATTCACAGAAAGCCGCTACATAAATGGCAGTGAAACACGTGGAATGACCCTGTGCTACTTTGGTGACATGCTTTGGAACATATAGAATGACTCAGGGTCAAGCGAATAAGGGACTCACCTAGGACCACGCAAAGCCACTCAAGAGAGTGGCCTTGAGACATGTGACAACTCAAAAAGCCATCATAGAAGCAGTAAAACACCTACGGTAATAAGGAGCCACTCCAGTAGCTACCATGAAATAGCTCGAATAAAAAGGAGCCATCAGAATGAGCAGCAATAGGACCCCTGGATTGAAACCAAGCCATCGCAGTGAGATGCAGTAGAACACTTGAGAAAAACTGGGATCCACTTAATTAAATGATAGTGTGAAACCTGGAACCATGTGGAGACACCACAGTGAGAGGCAGTGAAACACATGGGACAATGTAGAACCACTTGAGCGAGACAAATAGGATGACACTGGAAAACCAGTAAACAGAAGTGGAACGACTAAGACTACAAGAAGTCAGAACTCAGAGGAGCTAAGGAATACCTTGAACAATTGGCGTCATCTAAGTGAGTGATAGTATTACACGTCAGACAACAAAGAACCATCCCAGTGAGTGATAGTGATTATAGAAAACCTGGGATGATGCTGGCTTATGGGTGTTCAACTGAAGTACGGAACACAAGTCTCACCTAACGCTTTACAGAAAGTGTACCAATTTTACATGCAGAAATAACTCGGTACAAGGTAGAAAACAAAATAATGTTTGTAGAAGTGGAACCGTGACAAATGCCAGTGCAAAAAAATTTAACAGCAGTTTTGTGGAGTATTTGAGAGTACATTATTGACATATAATGTATCAGTGTTTGGCTTTCTTTATTATACAGATATTCCTGACAGTAAAGTTTCTGAGATATTTCAGAGGTTATATTTAATGAAAGACCACTGACACTGTTTTATGTCACCCAAATTTTATGAAAAGGACTTCATGGGACAGAGTTGCACGGTAAAGGGCATTTTAACTAACGAACCTTCTCACTTTTATTAACCTTGCAGTACAGTTGTGACATAAGTTTTGATTCCATGTTTTCTAAAAACCTGGTAGCAAGTGTTTTTCTAAACAGATTTTGTTAAGCACTCTGCTTGCATGTAAGGAAAGCCTCATGAACTGCTCGAAGAAACTCATCCTTATGCACCAAAATAATGTCGAGCCAACACTGCATTCTCTTGAGACGTGAGGGTTTTCTTTGGTACTGCCCTGGCAAATTCAACATTCACGGTCAAAACATTTTCTTGCAGTACTTTCCTGGGGTGTTTATTATTGAGTGATACATAAATTATTCAAGAGAGTTGATGGTTGCTACTGCCACATTATAAAATTGCATATACTCTACAGAACATTTTAAAATTCATTTTTATTGTTAGACTTATTGGGGTGACATCTGTTAGCAAGGATTACATAGGTTTCAGGCATAAAATTCTACATAACTTTTTTAATATGTGTGTATCTACAATAGCAGTCACCAAGTGTTTTAAAAGATTTAACTACCATTTTAGCAAATAACATGGCTGAAACTGAAGAAACAAATACTTTCACAGAAAGAATTGATTTACCTGAGATGATGAAATTTGCACAAGCAGTTCAAAATAAAATACTCAACCCTGAGGAAGAATTCGGTGTTGGTGGAACATTATCTTGGTGCAAGAAAATGACAGGTAAATCAAGCAATTCATCTTTTTCTTACTTTGAAGATCA
>PVJL010021550.1:0-10442 GCA_004026885.1 Lyroderma lyra
TGACCAAAACACGGAAACAACCAAAGTGCCCTGCGACAGATGACTGGATAAAGAAGCTGTGGTACATATACACAATGGAATATTACTCAGCTATAAGAAAAGATGAAATATTGCCATTTGCAACAAAATGGATGAACCTGGAGATCATCATGCTAAGTGAAATAAGCCAGACAGAAAAAACAAAGAACTGTATGACTTCACTCATATGCGGAATATAAACTGAAAGCAAAGAAAAAAAGAAATGAAGAAACAAATAACCCATGGACACAATCAATAGTTTAATGTTTATTTGGGGATGAGTTGTTCAGGGAGAGGAGATAGAGGAGGGGGTGGGAGAGGAGGGGGGAAGCTAAATATAAGGTGATGGAAAAAGAAGTCACATTAGGTGGTGAACTTATTATACATCAAGTTGACAATGCACTGTAGAATTGTAAGCCTGAAACCTATGTAATCCTTGCTAACAGAAGTCACCCCAATAAGTCTAACAATAAAAATAAATTTAAAAAAAGAATCGAGAGACCAAAATAAGTAATTAAAATTTAGCCCATAATAAAGATGACATTTAGATTACTATATGATATTTATACATTTGAATGTCTGTCTGAGGAATGAAAAATTACATAATGCACCTTATGCAAACAAAGACTTTAAAAATATATATGTAAAAATTTAAAAAAGTGCTATGTGGGCATTTAAAGAATACACAGGAGATTATCTGTAATAATGTAGAAATGTATAATACAAATATTGCCATATAAAGTGCATAAAAATAATCCTTTAGATAAAAACTATAAGCAAATTAAAATTTAAATGACAAACTAAGATAAAAGTATTTGTAACTGAAATCACAGTTAAAAGAGTAATTATTTTTACACATAAAGAGAAAATAAAATCAATAATAAAACACCCAAAAACCTAGTAGAAAAATTATGCAAACAAGAACAGCACATAAATAAAACTAAAAATAATTCTTGAACATATGATATATATCTGCATCAACTATGATAAGAAAATATAGTCTAATATTTAAATTTTAAAACTTTCTTTTTTACTACTCAGATTGACAAAAACAGTTTGGTAACAGAATAGGGTGATGAGAGTGTTTAGAAATAAGAACTTATATACATTGCTTTTGAATGTATGAGTTGGAATAGCCATAACTGAGTGTTCCAATACTGACCCAAATTCAGAATGTATATATATATTTTGTCCTGTGGACCCCATTTCTAGGAATGCATTTTATGAATTTCATTAGTCATGTCAGACATTAGCATTGCTTGCAATAACAATATATACAAAATTTATTAAATAACATGAAAGATAAAAGTAGTGGGATACAATATACTTTCTAAAAGCATTAAAATAATAATGTATTGGTTTGTATAAAAACATATTCAAAATTCTTTTTAGTAAAAAATGCACTATGCTAGATAGAATTTGTTATTATGCTGTTATTTAACAAGGAATAAAAAAAGAAGGAAGGAGGGCAGATTTATTAATTCCTCAAATATTTACTGAGCATGACCTAATTTTCAGACTCTGTTGTACATACTTGGAATAAATAAGTGAGCAAAATAGAAAAATTCTACTCTCATGGATTTACACAATTTACTCCATTTACACAATTCATTGTATATGCTTCGAATATTGAAAGTACATAAAAATAATTTCATCATAATTTATAGATACAATGAATGCTATTACACTTTTTAAAAATGGGGATAGCACTATAGTAAATGCTGAGTGATGAAACAATTAGATATTTTTCCATACAAAGCAAAATCTGTAGGATTCCCCAAGTCGAGTCCACAACTTCATATGGACTGGCTAAGAAATCTGTAAGGCCCCCACATCATGATGAATAAATGTGTGCTGATTGGATCGTGATACAAACGTGGGGACTGAGAGTTCTCTGGTTGCCAACAGCTGGTAATTGATAGAGATCTGTGCAAACATGGAAAGAATGTATGTGAACGTGATGTGGGCACGAGCTAAGAAATTATCAGATTAAACTTTACTTGCCTACCCTTTATCCCCCTAGATTGAACATTAACTACCTATTACTAGTTAATTCTGCAGGCGTGCTTGTCTGCACAGGGCCCCACACTTTCCTTTTCTCTTGAGTCAGCTAACCTGAGGCAATTTACCAAGGCCCTGCTAAGACTTCTAAGTAAAAAGGCGGGAAAGAGAGCCTTGGGAGGTCTCTTCCTTCAAGATGGCCTCCCTCTCTCCCTCTTGACCAAACCTTAGTGTTTTGAGTAGTTTTCCCATTTCAAATAGGTCTCAGCTGGGCTGGAGACTCAAATAAATCACTATTGGATGTTAATGATAATTAGTGGAATGTATTGGCTAAGAGAAAATGGGTTAGTTTTGGGAATCTGGCTGGGTGTGGGAAGAAATAAACATGGCCATGGATGAAGGTGGATTAAAACCCAACTCCTGATTTAAATGGATGGGATATGAGAGAGATTAATGAGAAATTAAACAATAAAATTGTTTTAAAAGTCAAGTGTCATTGCCAAGGTTTCCAGACAGGGCAGGTTTCGGCGGTGGTACACACCCAATTAAAAAAACACACGCGGAGCCGACATGGGGGACCATAAACACACCAGCAAGCAAGCTACTTTATTGCACACCTGGGACTATATATACATATTCAAACAAAAGTGGCATCTTGCCGCATCTGCCCAGTAGTAGTTGTTTAGGTTTTCATGATTACATAAGGCGGTACATCAGCAGTAACTGTCAGCCCCAGGAATTCCTCAACCCCAGACACAGACTGATTATACCAAGGTCAAGCCTGGGTGGCGGGCCTGGCTTTGCAGTGGGCTTAGCTTTAACTTTCTGGGGACTGACACTCCACCCCTACAGGGCCGCTGCACGGGAATTTGTCCATAATGCATATCCCACAGCCCACAGCAGCAATATAGGGAAGAGCAAAAGACTACCAGACTGCTAGCAATAATTGCTAAGATCATTAGTATCCACTGCCAGGTGGATCCTAAGGAATTCTACCAAGAGGTTAATGGGTCTTCTGTGGAGGAGGCAAGGGCTTGTACCTCTGTGTTCATCAGCCAGGCTGTCTGAATGTGCTCAGTGTGATCTGGGATATATACACAACATTCCACATGTAAAATAGCACATGTGCCACCTTGGGAGGCTGTCAATAGATCTAAGGCCATCTGATTTTGCAGCACAACTTTATGCATTTGGGCTGTTTCATTCAATAACAGGCTTAAGGCCTGTTTAGTAGCATTCAGGGCTTGAGCTGTGTGCACTGCTAAAGCTTCCACTTGTAATTCTACATCTATGACAGCAGCTCCGGGCATGGCCAGAGCAAAAGGGTAGAACCACCAGGTGGCTCTACATTGGCGATGCCAGCGGTGATACACAGCATCCCAATTAATAGGAATTTGAGGGAGGGTCGCTAGTACTCGACCAGCAATGTAAGGGTTACCCCATGTACGTCGGCCAGTCTGATTTGCAGGCAAATAAGGCCATCCATAATGTCCACAAACCCAGAGGTATCCAGCCAGAAGGATATCTGTGGGATGAATGCCAGCATATCTGGCCCATTCCACCAAGTGTGAGGGGTCAGCACATGGGTAACATTTTGACACAAGTGTGGGGGCACCCAACCAGTGATACGATTAGCAGCTGAGTGGTATTTTTCTATACACAACGGGACTTGTTCCCGTAGTTCCATGTGTTCCCCCACCACCCAACCCCACCCATTAGTCATTGCATATCCAAACAGAGGGGGTTGGTTATTATGGTCCTTGGGGAGCAAGATATCTACTGCCTGGCAACATTGGTCCCATTCAGCGCTGCTGCTCCATGTACGTAACCGCGTCCAATTTTGTAGGGAAGCTGGGTGGATCTGCCACGGAAGCCCCTCAGCTGTCTCCACCGGTATTTCCTTGCAGACCCAGCAGTGGGGAACATTGTGTACCTGAGCAAATGTATGTGCCCAGGACAGGATACTAGTGCCTGCTGTTAGCCTGGGGGGTAGGACAAAGCAGATAGTGATACCATTAAAGGAAGATCTTTACCCTCAGGTAAAATACAGGCAATGTGTCCACCTTGTGACAACAATGTGACCGGTAAGGGCTTTGAACTTGTCTGTGGCGTCTGTAACCAAAACCACAACCAGCTTTCTACCAGATACTTTGATTGGATGGTTACAGGATTAGGACCTGTTATGGCTTCACAGGCCAACAGGGCAGCAAAAAGAGCAGCTAGCTGTTTCTCTGTAAGGGAATAGCGGACTTCTGCCCCTTTCCACAATTGAGACCAGAAACCAATGGGCACTTTACGAGTCCCATGTTTCTGCCACAAGCCCCATCCAAACCCACTGTCATCCACTGACACTGTCAAAAGAAATGGTAGGGTGGTGTCAACCACCCATAGGGTTTGGGCTTGAGCCACTACCTGCTTGGTGGCTCGAAATGACTGCTCTATCTCTGGGGTCCAATCCCAAGTAGCCCCTCGCCATATCAGGCGATGCAAGGGGCGAGTTAAAGTGGCTAAATGAGGAATAAACACCCTCCAATAGCCCAACAAACCCAAATAGGCTTGCAATTGCTTCACTGTTGTCGGCCGCGGATATGCCTGTATCTTATCTATGACTGCCTCTGGCATAACCTTAGTCTTACCCGACCCGATAACTCCCAAGAATCTGACAGACAACCCAGGCCCTTGGACCTTGTCTTCGTTGACGGCCCACCCCCAGGTTTCCAGGGCTTCTCGTAGACTGGTGGCCGCAGTCTCGAGCTCTGCAAGAGAATCAGAGGTTAGCATTATGTCATCAATGTAATGGAACAGATGCACCCCTGCTGGCTTCCGCCAGGTGGCCAAGTCCTGAGCCACCAGTCCATGGCACAGGGTGGGACTGTGCAGATATCCCTGGGGAAGCACCAGGAAAGTCCATTGTCATCCTTCCCACGTGAAGGCGAACTGCTCTTGACTCTCTGGCACTATGATTATGGAGAAAAAGGCATTTGCCAAATCGACACCATAGTGACACTGTCCCAGGTCATGTGTGAGTTTGTCCATAAGATCCATTACATTGGGCACAGCTGCACGCAATGGGGGCATCACTTTGTTCAGCTCCCGATAGTCCACAGTCACTCGCCAGGAGCCGTCAGACTTTCTCACTGGGCATACGGGAGAATTGTAAGGGCTATGCGTTAGGCGGATCATCTGGGCTTCTTCAAGCTTGAGAATGGTACGACCAATCTCTTCGTGCCCTCCTGGTAGCTGATATTGCTTTGTGTGCACAACACGGGTAGCCTGGGGCAATACCAAGGGGGCATGATGGGGATGCCCCCGAACAATAGTCTTTACGACTCGTGTACACAGGTGAAATTCTCCCATCATCGTTGAAATTGCCAGTCCTTGCAGCACATCTCCCCCCTAGAATATATTCTGCGATAGGGGAGACATAGACTTTATAGTCTTGTGGGGGCAATCGCCCTATGCTCAGCGTCACAACTGCTTGTTTGACCTGTATCATCCGGCCTCCATATCCCTCCGTGGTGGCCGTAGGACCGCTAAAGCAATCCAGATTTCCATACAGCGAAGTGCTATCGGCTCCAGTGTCCAAGTGCTAGTACCCGCTGCACATTATGGGAGGAACAGTAAATAGCAAGTTCAACATGTGGCCTCCAGTCCCCTGGGTCCCCCCTCAGCCGGGTACCTTGGCCAGACCCCTAGTCTGGGTAAAAATCAGTCTCAACTCTTGAATTGGGAGAGTAACAGCCGGCAGGGGAGTAAACTGCTGCTCAGGTCTCAGCTGCTTCCACAGAGCCAGCAGCACCCCCATGGGCTGATGCTCTATTTTCTCTGCAGCTACTCCCGCAGCTAATAGATCAAACCACATCTACTTTCGGCTCACTCTCACTGCAGGCTGAACGCCACGCTTTTGAGCCCCTTTACTCTTCGGGCGTCCTTTGGGTGGGGGCACCTTGGGGCCCTGTAGCGGCTTCACCTGGCCGCCTTCTTTCTTTTGCTTCACTTCCACATCCCCCAATCGAGCTAGGGCGGCTGTTACTTCATGCACCCGCCGATCTACATGGGGAGCCAGAAGAGCCGCCATAGTCCCGGAAGCTCCTGGGGGTCCTGATGCTAGGATGAGGTCCTTCATCCTAGTGGTGAAAACCTCCTCATCAGGGCTATTGTAGTGTACCTGAAACATCATCTGTCGCATGCCCATCTCCCGTATGATTTGCACTAGGTCCGAGTACGTGGACCAGTTGCTCACAGTCTCAGGCAGTTCACCAGCATCTGCCCAAACCGTTCGGGCTGCCGCCATTATCCAATTGATCAGGGAATGATTCCCTGCATCATGGTTGGTGTGGGCAATGTTTTGTAGCCTTTGCCTCAAGGAGGGGAGTACCGTAATTGAGGCCAGTTGGGACATTTCATCAAGGGACAACTCTGTTCCTTCCGCCCCCTCGTCCCATAATCTCAGTAGCCAGCCCGGTACCATTTCCCCAGTCCTTTGCTGTACCTGCTTCGTCAGTTCCCATAATTCAGCGGGTGAGTACGCAGTCATTGTCGTATGCTGCCTGGCCTGGGGGTCTCCTGTGGCTGACCCACCGGCCCCATTTGCTGCTCCAGCTCGACCTTACATTGCACTAAGGGGCGAGCCTGCAATATAGGTATCGGGCTACCTGCCCTGGAGGACAGTACAGACCCCTCCGAGCCCTGCAGCATATGTTCACCAGCCACCAGCGCTCTGCCAGCATTCCTTCCCGGCGCTGCAACTGGCGAACCTGTTGAGCTTGCTTCTGTATCTCCCGGCTGGTGTGGTGCAGCACCGCCAGAAACATCCGGGCTACCCGGCCGGCCACCTTCCGGTGTGCTGGGGGAACATTCGGCTCCATAGACTCCAGGGCCTTCTTGTATTCCACAGGTGTTGGCCTAATGTCATCCCAGTCTTCCGGGGCTGTCCATGTGGCCAGATACGTGGCCACTGGGTGCCATAGGGAGGGGGGAGGCCACATTTCTTCCACCTGGGGACCCTCAGAGGCGCTGGGGGTAGTACTCACCTCATCTTGCAGACTACGCCAAATGTCATTGCCAAGGTTTCCAGGCAGGGCAGGTTTCGGCGTTGGTACACCCAGTTGAAAAAACACACACGGAGCTGACATGGGGGACCATAAACACACCAGCAAGCAAGCCACTTTATTGTGCACCTGGGACTATATATACGTATTCAAACAAAAGTGGCATCTTGCCGCATCTGCCTAGTAGCAGTTGTTTGGGTTTTCATGGTTACATTAGGCGGTACATGCGCAGTAACTGTCAGCCCCAGGAATTTTTCAACCCCAGACATGGACTGATTATACCAAGGTCAAGCCTAGGCGGCAGGCCTGGCTTTAGCCCTTTACAGTGGGCCTGGCTGTAATTCTTTATGGTGGGCTTAGCTTTAACCCTCTGGGGACTGACATCAAGGTATTTTTGAAACACTGAAAAATAAAGCAATTTAAATTTGGAGAAGAAAAATAATATCATTAGCTAAGATAATAGAGTCAGCTTGAATAAATTACACAAGAAGCAGTCTTCACAGAAGATGGATTTGAACGAGGAATGAGAATTGTACATTGGATTGAAAAATTAGGACGGCAATACATTTCAGACTTTAAACAGTTTTCAGTATAAAGCTTATTCTATGATATGTAATACATATATATCCTATTAAAAATTAATTTGGTTAAAAAAACAAAATAAAATAAGTTTAGATATTTTTCAATTGAAATTTTCAATTAGATAATAGAAAAAGTGCTCAGTTAAAATCCTGAATATTATTTATAAGCAAAATTACCTTGGGCAAGTTATTCAACTATTTTAAATTCCACATTCTTTGTTTATAAAATATGAATCATAGTATTTCTATAATTCCTTTCTTGGACTGTACTTATCATGCACATGGACATGTAAATATGATAAATATTAATAACACAGAAATAGACATATGTCACGGAACTACATGAGAAGTGCTTTTTTTGTTATTTTGCTTAAGACTGTTAGATCTATGCGTACATTACCCATTGTGTATGTAAAGAGAAATAAAATGTAAACCATAGAACTTTCATTCATAATCTTAAAATCTTAAAATAATAAAACAATTACTGGAAATGATTAAATCCACAATGTATAATTAGAACTGTTTATAATTAACCATATTGTTTCCTTAATTTAAAAAAGAGAAATACACCTGAAACTAAAAAAAAAAAAAAAAAAAAAAAAAGAGAGAGAGAAATACTTTAGACATTGAGCACCATTTCAAAGCTTCATTTCACCTGTTCCTATTGTTGAATTTTTAAGTTCTAAACTTTAACCATACTGAACTACTTCAGGTGTCCAATGTACTGTGCTTCTATAAGGTTTTCAACATGTTTGAACATGTCTATCTTTTGCTTAGATTCTGTGTTACCTCATATTCTATTCCATCCCCTTCACCAACTTACATTTACCTTCAGCTTGCCACTTTTTCTTAGAAATTTTCTTAATAGTGAGTCTCATGGCCTTCATATATGTCCCATATCACCAATATCACCTTTATCTACTCCCACTAGTAATTATTGAAATAACATTTTCATTAAGTTTTTACTATATATTGGCACACTTTACATTTCATGTAAATTCTTTATTAACTGCTCTAAATATACTTTGAAACATCTGAATTATTAATATTTATTTTTTAAAAGTATGGAAAATAAGGTTTGGAAAGGATAATTTGTTCAAGGTCATGGGGCTAAAAAAATAAATCAAAGATACAAAAACACAGGTTTCCTGACTCATTCAACCTCCCATGATTCACACTCACTTGTGATTACCTGCATTTTTCTTAAACTTTAAAGATTTCTTAGAGCCAATATAGTACTATCTCTTATTTTACCCCTAGTACCTGGTACATTGTGTCATTAAAGTGTGACTCTCACTGAGGTCTACTGAATTCAAGGTCATTGATTGTGATAAAAATTTATACTGTATTAAGAGCCAGAGAGTGATAGATGTTATCCAAAAAGAGACTAGGCAACAAGACAAAAATAGAAAATGGTGATTTCAGTCATCCTTCATGAAAGAGCTGCTTGTTAGGTGCCTGCCATCTGATGCTTCTAATGTGGCTCAGGGTGTGACAACAATGCCT
Organism: Lyroderma lyra; assembly: GCA_004026885.1. Lineage (NCBI taxonomy): Eukaryota > Metazoa > Chordata > Mammalia > Chiroptera > Megadermatidae > Lyroderma > Lyroderma lyra. Next base: position 9,158 of record PVJL010021550.1, read on the forward strand.
TCATAAATTATTTCATGACCCCTAAGAAAGCAGTGACTCTGACAGGTAGTGGGACTAGTGATGCCTTAGGGGCTGAGGATAGTGATAACGGTGTCAGCAAAAAGGCCAAGTCATCATCGATATAATATGCATCCATGCTCTTTCTGTGTCTTCCACACCACAAGACAGCTCATTGATTATTTCATAAATGAATACTTCAAATAAATATTATTTAAAATAAAATAAAACATGTAATGATATAATAAAAGTTCATAAATGAAAAAATAAAAGCACTTAGCATTTAACTAAACATTAAATATATATATAATACATGATATGTTAAATATATATACATATGTGTGTGTATGTACACATCTAGGAATACATACATCTAGAAATAATAGTAACCTCAATTATAACTGATTACCAATTACTTATTTTCTCTGGTTAGGCCTGTATTTCTCTTCTTGATTATGCTGTTTAACTTCCTTGATACTTTTCTATGTGACCAAACAATTTTTATTGCTTATTTTTACGTATCTTCTTTTATTATGGTCTTTATGAATATATTCAGAAAATGTCCACTGTTTTATAATACTTACTTAAATATTATTTTCATTATTACTTTCTTATAATTTAACTTGCTTCACAAAATACATATTATGTAGTCATTTTCCTAGAGCTGATATCTTGCCAATTTGCACTGTGTTTCTCTTTCAGTTGAATATATTGTCTTCTTTATGCAGTTTCCAGAAGTTTTGGCCATCTACATAGTGGAAGTAAGACTTTTGTTTGTCCTAAGAAGCAATTGGAGGGAGATTTAACCATCCCTTCTGAATATGATGAATAAATTACAGAATGAGTAAAAATTGAAAAGTATATCTTACAGAATAACAACATGGATAAAATGATACCTATGCATTCAAGCAAATATATTAAACAGTGATTTTGTCTATAGCAGTTCAGAAGTGTGAGTTTTTAACTGTTATGAACATATTCTTATAGACCCTAATTTACAAATAAAGGATGCTGAATGATGTGTGGGTCTGTGTGTCTATTTGAGTTTGCATAAATGCATCAATAGACTAAGAATTTTTAATGTAAGAAATAAAGTATGTGATTCACTTAGTCTTCTTATACATTTTTAAAGGATATGAAGAGAGAAGACAAGATGGTGACTGGAGAGGAGGTCGCTAAAGCCTCTCCCAGAAAACACAATTGAATGGCCGTCCGGGAGCCAAGAAAGAGGACCCAGAGTGACAAAATGGCTGTTGAGAAATCCACAAATCGCAAGTAAACACTTAAA
>PVJL010021551.1:0-10439 GCA_004026885.1 Lyroderma lyra
CTTCCCAGACAGGCCTCGTTGCCCACGCTTTAAGGACTTGGCACACACCAAAGGATCGAAGAGTGTCTTACAAATACCTCGGAAGTACGTTATTCTGGCCCCACGTGAAATCACACGTGTCATTACATTATTCTCGCCCTGGGCTTCCGGAAAACCTGGAAGTCCGTGGATGGCTCAGGCGCGTTCTGTGTCACGGTGCCACCCCTGGGTGCTCGCTCCAGGACAAGAGCTGCCCTCTGCCAGCTCTGTGCTAAGCCCCGCGGTGCGCTCCGCTCCACGGGGGTCCCGGCAGCGTGGGCTCAGGAGCACACGCCCCGCCATCGGAGTCCCGCACGCAGGGCCCCGCCCAGCTTCGTGAGGGCTCTCAGGCCCTGGGCTCCGCTGTCCCGCCTGTAAGGCTCAGGTCGTTGTGAAAGCTCCCACAGCAGTTACAGCGTGAGCCAGGCCTGTACCCGCCACGGCGCGTGGACACGAGCTGGCCGTGGGGCCTGAGGAAGCGGCGTGAGCGCTCCGGTCCCCACCGGGGAGGCCCGGGACCGCCAGGTCCGAAGCTCCGGCCGTCCCCACTGTGGCAGGGCGGCAATGACGTTGGCCTGCCGCAGGGTCACTACGCACAAGCCAGCCGTGTGAAACTGGGCAAGTGGCTTAATCTCTCCCTCCCCGAGTGTGCTCACCTAAATACGAGGGTGACAAGGGTGAGCTAAGGCTCTGCAAGGGTTTATCACGGTTCGCGGCGCACGGCAAGGACTGGCTACCGGTTACCTGACGACGACGACGACGACGACGACAACGGCGACGAAATCAAAAAGAACTTAAGAGAAGCATGACTCCACGTGTCCCTCTGCCTCATCCTTGTAAGAGTGACACGGCGCCACGGGGCCCTGCGCAGGGCAGAGGGCCTCCCGGCCATGCGGGGCCCCCAGCGTGGCTGCCGGGAAGTGACAGCTCACACATCACGGCCTTGAGTGCTGTCACCTGCGGCAGCATTCGTGACAACAGTTACACCTGCGTAAGCGGGGTGAACGGGACTTCCGCGGGAGCCCACAGACGCGTCCGCAGAGACCCTCCGCCGCCGCCCCACAGCCCTGCGCCCCGCGGGGGCCTGCCCCGCCGGCTGTGCCTCGCGGGTGCCGTGGCTGCCACTCCAACTCTGACCCTCCTGCCTCCCCCTCCACCAGGTCCTGGACATGTCAGTGCCACGTCAATGCCACTCAAACACCTTCAACAGCCTCCTGCTGCCCAGGAGTGGTGAGACTGGGACCACAACATCATACAACTGAGATAGCATTTTGATGACATTTTGGCTAAGAGACACAGGAGTCCTCTAGAAGCCCTTGTGCGAGCTGGTCCTACTCTGCTCACCCCTGCTAAGTCACCGGATGCTGGCTGTGCCCTGCCTCTAGTACCAAATCTGTTGCAGCCACGGGGGCTTTCTTGCTATGTCCCCATTGAGCCAAGCATATTCGTGTGTCGGGGCCATCACACGTGGCCTTCCTGCCGACGCTGCTCCCCCAGATGTCCTCATGCCTGGCCGGTCCCCCTAGTTCCGCTCGGCTCAGCACCGTCTCATCCGCGAGGGCTTCCCTGACGTCCCCTACGTGCCCGCGGCCGCTCACGGCCGGCCGATTCGTCTGTCTCTGCGGTGCGTACACACGTAAACACACTTATTTATCCCGTCCTCTCGTACCAGAACGTCACTGTGTCGGCAGTGACTTTGATTTTTTTTTTTTTTAATCACTGTATCTCTAGAGACGAGTTTCACAGAATAAGCACCTGATAAGTGTAAAATAAGTAAGTGTATTAGTTTGCTAGGGCTGCCATAGCAAATACCATGGACTGGGTCATTTAAACAGTAGAAATTTCTTTTCTCATACCCCTGGAGGCTAGAAGTCTGAGACCCACGTGTCGGCAGGGTCATCTCTTACGAGGACACTGTCTGGCTCATAGATGGTCTTCCTCTTCCAATTCCATCCCATGCTATTCCGTCTGTGCACGTCTGGGGCCCGACCTCATTTTTATAAAGACACCAGTGGTACAGGAGTGGGGCACACCCCAGTGACCCCGTTTAACTGTCACCATCCCTTTAAAGGCCCCATTTCCAAGAAGAGTCACATTCTGTGGCCCTGGGAGTTAGGACGTCAGCACGTGAACGGGACGGGGGGCAGTTCAGGCAGCAACACCAAGAAGTACCCTGTTTCAGAGCTGCGACGCAGAGAATGTATTATCGGTAGCATAAACGTCTGAAAGGTGGACGACACGGGCTCCTTCATTCCTAATTTCGCACAGGAAGAACCAACTCCCCAAACAGAAAGCTCCCGTCCTTTTCAGAGAAACTTTCCAGGTCCTTCACGTGTCCTCAGCTCGACTGGAGTCTTACCCAGGTGCCCACCTGGGGGCTGGGCTGCGTTTTCACACCGTTTGTACATGAACGACGGGCCCATCGATGCTCCTGCACCATTACCAAAGCCTGTTTGGCTCAGCCTCAAAATTCCCTGCTGCTCCAAGCACAAGTCACGTGAGATGTCCTTCCTACTTTCCCAGCTTCCTCCCCTGCCATTCCCTTGCTCCCCATTTTTAAGATTTCATTGGTTTGCACCTGCACCTTCACAGACACACCCACACCGATCGGCCCGCTCGCAGTCACTCCGTCCACCCCTGCTCTGCAGCCAGGGTGGCATTTCAAACCTGCAAAGAGCGTGGCCCTACTTTAGAGACTCCTGTTAGTTCCGCTTTGCCGTTAGAAGGAAACCCAGACGTCTCAGTCCAAGGTAAGAGGCTCTTTATTCCCTGGGCCTGTCTGTCTGCAGCCTCGTCCCCAGCCAGTCCCTCCTTAAACCGTATGTTCCAGCAATTCTGAACCACTTACCTTGCCCCAAATGTGCTACATTTAACTGTTCATATTCCACATTTCGCTTAAAATGTTGATGACATTCCAGGATGTTCTACAACCAAGCCCCAGAAGCAGTGTTAGATTCCCACAGTCCTTCATTAAACCACTCCACACACCAGAGCTTCAGGAGACCTCTAGATTTTATCAAAAGGTTGTCTTTAGCATCGCTTTTCTCCCTGTGTGTTTTCCCCTCCGCTCAGTACACAACTGCATTACTTATTTCATGAGCTGTTGAAACAAGAGCAAACTCAGAGTCTGTGCTTCCACTCCCGGTGTCGCCACCAGAGAGAGCGCACACACGTCTTTCCTGAGTCGGCCCCGTTACCTGTGGCGCAGCGTAGCTGCTTCTGCGGTGGGTGTCGGCAGTGCAGGCGGCACTCATGCACGTCCGGGCACTCGGGTGAACACGGTCTGATCCAGCTCTTCGATGACCTTTGGGGGACCTCACGAGAAGGAGTTCCTGTGGAAGAAAGAAACACGATGAACTTGATCTGGTAAGAAGGCAATGGCCATCAAAGGGAGGCTGGGCATAAGGCCAGCACGGTGGGCTGCCCTGGAACAGCCCAGACGACACCCCCTCTGCCTGGCATCGCGCCCTCCCCCCATGCGCGCTGCAGACCACGCAGACGCACTCGGCACCCAGGCCCGGCGCCCTCGGTGTCTTCCTGTTCTCCTGCGTTACGTCACTCCACTCCACTCCATCTCCCACGTCGTGTGTCCCCGCAGGCTGTCCCCTTCCAGCTCTCAAACTCAGCTTTGCCACTGAGTCTTTATGGATTCTGCTTAGCTGTGAGAATTCATGTGTGCCCATTTCCTGGGGCAAGATGGATGGGGGGTCATGGAAGGAAGGGGAAACATGCAGCCATCACCTGTCACAGGGCAAATTCATCGTCTACATTATGGCGTCCGACTCGCAAAAGCGTGCTGCACGGCTGCAGGTCTTTCCCTCATGTTAAAGGGGATCAAGCCGGGAGTGAGACGGCAAACTGGGATTTGCCTGTTACGCCACGTAGAGGGAAGAAGAGGGATGGAATGCAGCCTTTCCAGGACCCAAGGTGACGATGCCCACACCTGACACCCAGCAAGAAGCAGGGCATGAGTCCGACCTGTGTTCATGGAAAGCAGCGTGGCGGCCACTGATGGTGGCTAACGTAGCATCTGTGCCACACTTCCGGAGCTCTGCTTTGCTCTGGCACCCTGTTCTGTCCTTTCTGGCGAACCGTGACTCCAAGCCCTGCTTCAGAGTTTGGATTCAGATTGCTCTAAACCCATCCGCGCCTGATGTCTCCCTGTGATTTCAATGAACTGTTGAAACAAGAGCAAACTCAGAGTCTGTGCTTCCATTCTCAGTGTTGCCATCAGAGAGAGCGACTTCCTTAGTCGGAGAAAACCCAAGGACAGGCCAGCAGTTCCTGCCTGAGAGAGTATTTTCCGTGCTGCCCTCGTAAACACGAACGAGGGAGCACGTTTGTCGGTTATATTACCTCTGGAAGCCCCCTCGTGACTAGAAGACATACCGCGAGCAGATTCCGAAGGAGGCTGTAGCTTAGGATAAAAGAGAGGGAAGGAGAGGCGGAGAAAGGGAGGGGGGAGGAGGAGGAGGAGGGCAGGAGAGGCTGAGAATGAAGAAATCCGCCTTTATTACATTAGGGATCCACCCATGTGCTGCTCCTGGAGGCTGCCCAACCCAACCTCTGGATTTCCAGTCATGTGAGACAATGAATTTCTTTATTGTTCACACTCACTCGAGTTCGCTCACGGTTTCCGATTTTGCCTCCAATGCCACGATGATGGCTGCAGGCTGCCTAGCTCTCGCACAGCCAGCGGCACTAACTAGAGAACCCACCTCATCGCCTGCTGTCTTTAAATCCATCCTCGTGGCCTTTCCGAAGTTTTACTTCCTCAGAGAGGCATCACTGACATTCAGAGGAGATGAAGACACCTAATTTTCACACTCTTTACTTTTCTTTCTTGCATTTATCAAATCTTCACGGATTATTTGCGTGATTATTTACTGTGTGTGCCATTCACTGGATTCTGAGCTTCCTCGGGGTAGGACAGTGGCGGTTAAGTTCTACCCCGTTTCTGCATCACCGACCACAGTTCTGGGCACAGAAAAACGTTGTATCCTGAGTGACAAATAAATAAATAAGTGCAAAGCCAGCCTTAATAAATGTGTGCCGAATTGGAATTGGGATTCAATATATCTGTATGTAATGTGGACTTGGGAGTGGCAGCGCCGATTCCCATACACTGAGCACCCTGGGTACCTCCTGCGAACCTAGCATGTGGGTCCGACTCTCACGTCTTTGAAGGTAGTGGCTGGGATGCACTTGAAGTGTTGTGTGTGCCAAGCCCACTTTATTTCCTCAGCCGAGATTTCAGACGCAAGCAGCATGACTTTCATTTATCCAACTTACCCAGAGCCCATTCAATAGAATAATCAACTCCCAGCACGTTCCACACTTGTTGCTTGTCAAAGCCTCTCACAGTCAACGAGTGTAAGTGATCAGTGCGGTGCGCTTGGCAGCACACGGACTGAGAGGTCCGAGATTTCATTCTGCTCTTCCTTAAGAACGAGCCTGTATCTGGGCCAGCCAGGGTGACTTTTCTGCTTTTACCTCAACAAGAATGAGAGAGAAGAACGCGTGGTCAGCCTCGGAGTGAGCCTCCCTCTGCGGGTCCCTCGTACGCGTCCCTAGTCTCCACTTCTCACAGCAGGATGTTGTGACACTCGGAGATGAAACTTGTGAATTACTTGCCTGGATTTCTAGTGCCCGAGACGGGGGCTACCCTTCAACCCGGCTCGTGTAACAGTATTCCTGGAGGCTCGTTACGGATCAGACACTGGGAGGCATGACACAAACACACGCGAAACGCCACCTGCCCCACGGCTGTCAGGGAGGATTCTTGACGGAAATGATGCCCGAGGGAATGAGTGACAGTGACGTAGATGGCGATTTCGAGTACTCAAGACACACCTGTGGTATGCACCGACCAGGAAAGTAGATGGATGAAAGGAGAGGGCTGATGAATACTGAAGTATTGAAATAAAAAGGAGTCATCTCTAAAGTCCCAATGTATGTCATATTTAAAAGCAACAGCAGTCTGATGTTTAAAGGAGGTATGATAAGTAATTATAAGTTCACTAGGTGTCCTGGTATAACAGAAATGGAAGATTTGACATAATCTTAAATGTAGTCTGCCTATCATATCCAAGTCCTGCAGACGAGATGGTAGTACCAGCACTCGGTCCTCCCTCTTTGCTCTGCTGCCCCCAAATCCTCCTCAGACTGTGTCGTGGCTTTCATGCCCTTTCTCCTAATTGTGGTTATGAGATTAATGTGGTTCTTTCGGGGGTGGCGTGAAGATCTTCACTGAATAAATGTAACCTCTTCCACTAGCATCTGAAATCTTGATTCTTTAGCTATTTTTCTTACAGTATAATAAAAGACTTCTGTATTGAATAGGCAAGCAGAATATTCTTTAGAAAAATAAAAAAGAGCGAAAGATTTGGTTACTTTCTGTCCCAGTCACATTAGAGAGAAAACTAGCCTTGGAGTCTGAAATTTGGTTTCTCTTAACTGAATAGTTAATGGCTATGTCTTTTAGGACCAGCTTAATCAATTAGTTAATTAATTTTTTGTGTCCTTCATAGTTCACTTTTCTCCAAAACTGGGACATGCACAACCATAGACTGTTTGTAAATAAGGAGCTTGGCTGTGTTTTATTTATTTATAAAAATAGGAACTGGACGTATTTCCAGAGAATCTGGGCAAGATGGCCAAGTAGGTAAACGCTGTGCTTTGCCTTCTCCTATGACCACATTAAAATTTCAACTGAATTACAGAACAAACAACTTGCAGAACCTTCTGGAGACTAGCTGACAGAACTCCTCTCGCTAAGGATTTAAAGCCACAGCCACGTGGAGACGGGTCCAAGGGCGGAGACGCGGGACAGGCAGGCCCCACGCCCGGGGGCGGCCGCCAAGAACTGGGCGTGAGAAGGGAACGCTTCAGAGAAGGGGGCATCTGGCTCAGGGCCGCACAGCTGCTGAGGGTCTGGGGAAGGATCTGAAGTCGTGGATTAGACGACAAATGGCTCAGTGGCTTCTCTACGTGCGGAAGCCGCCTTGTCCTTAGTGTCGGCAGCTGTTAGACAGCACTTTTTGTTGAACCGAATCCTTCTTTTCCCAGTCTCATGCAGAATATAATTGTCATATAGTTATGGATTTCCTACTGCGTGTCAGTATGGCTAAGAAGTCAGACTCTACAGTCAGACTCTCCGGAGTCTGATCCCAGATCCAAATCATACCACCCGTGTGGCTTCGGAAAATTCGGCACTTCTCATGCTTCAGTTTCTTCATCTGGTATTTGGGTTCTTTATTGCTGCGTGCAAACTGTCCCAACACTAAGGTCGTAAATCAATATCTATTTTAATATATCACATACGTTTTTGGTTGAGAAATTTGGCTATGGCTTAGCTAGGTTACTCTTGACAGAGCTCACTTGATGGCATCCAGCGGACAGATGGGCTAGTCCAGAAGATTCCAGACGGGTCTGCTCACCGGTTTGACACCTTAACGGGGGTGACTGGGGGGCTGGGTTCATGTGGAACTGTTGGCCAAAAGGAGGGCTCAGGTTCTCCAGCATGGTGGTCTCAGAGTGATCAGACACCTTATGTGGTGGTTCTGGGCTCCAAGAGTGAGAGTTCCAACAGTCCAGGTGGACACTGTGGCCTTCGATGACCAAGCTTGTGGAGTCACTGAGTGCCATTTCTGTTGTTCTCTACTGGCCAGTGCAGTTATAGCCCACCTTACCTAACAGGAGCAACGTCTAAGACTTCACAGTTATGTTTTGTTTTGTTTTGTTTTTTAATTAAACTTATTAGGTTGACGTTGGTTAGCAAAATTATGTAAGTTTCAAGTGTACAATTCTATAATACATCATCTATGTATTGCACTGTGTGTCACCACCCAGAATTGCCACAGTTATGTTTTAAAACCACTGCATCTGTAAGAAGAGACAGTAATTCTTACTCGTCAGGTTGTCTTAAAAAGGCTGCCCTTGCAAAATCCTTAGCATATATAATGAGCAACCTAAAATGTGAGCAGCTTTTATTTACAGGTGGACTCGAATTCACACGAACAGCTCTGTGCTTGCAAAATCGCAGAATCCTTCCTCACTTCCCAGAGCGGTGGGGACACTGAGAGCAGAGTGGAAGCCAGGGCACTTGAGGACACTGAGTTAATGCAGACACAGTTCCCTCGAGGGAGCCTGTGAGGTAAAACATTTCCATTTTAGAGGGTGGAAGAGCGGCTTCCACAAGCGATGGAGGCGGAGGGCTGGCCTGGATTAATTCACATCTGCACTGGAGGTGACAGCACAAGTGCGCTCCCCTTACGCAGCTACTGTGCTGGGCACAAGCCCACATACACTTAGGAGGCAAAATGATAAATCATTAGCAACTGCGAGCTTCTCCTTGCGTGGAGCCTGAGCGGGAAGCACCCCCCAAGCAATTCAAACTCAATTACCCTGCTCACAGGGTGTTTAAAGTGGAAACACATGAAGCAGGCGATCGTGGGGGCAGGTGGCACTCATCGGTGCAGCTGAATGCATTTTGTCTTGGGCCACTGGTTAGATTCTGTTAAATTAAACTAGGAGTAGAATCAATATGAGTAACTCCTCACATTTGTAGAGCACCTCAGAGTTAGCAAAGTCATCTGCCGTCTTGCCATCCCCTTGAGTTGTCCTGTGAGGCCAAATGGTTAACTCAATTTTACCAATGACGTGACCAAAGTTTAGACACATCAACGTCCTGCACAGCAATACAGGCTCCCAGCCATCAGGCCTAGAACCTTGTCTTGGGTCCTTGCCTGGGCATATTTCCGTGTTCTGGAATGTCTACTGCTGCAGATTTTGCCCTTTCTTCCATCGAAATTTCCTCTTTTCTGTTAGGTCTCTGGAGCCCCGGGCCTGGTTGAAGGCTACTCCCTGGCCGTGCAGTGGCCCATGGAGCTCTGGAGCTCACAGCACCTAGCCTAGTAGCTGTTATTAGTTTGCTAGGGCTGCCATAGCAAAGTGCCACTGACTGGGTGGCGTAAGCAACAGGAATGCATTTTCGCATAATCTGGAGGCTACGTGTCCAAGATCAAGGTGTCACCAGAGTTGGTTTCTTCTGCAGACTCTCTCCTTGACTTGTAGATATCTACCTTCCTATGACTTCACATGGTCTTCCCTCTGTGTGTCTGTGTCCTAATTATCTCTTATAAGGACATCGGTCAGATTAGGGCCCACCCTAATGACTTCATTTTAATTTAATCACCTCTTTAAATACTCTGTCTGCACATACAGTCACGTTTTGAGGTACTAGTTGTTAGGACTTCAACACAAACATTTTTGGAGACAAAATTCAACCTATGCCAGTGACCTTCAGCGTGGACTCGTCCACCTGTCTCCACCACTTACTTGTCTGAGCACAGTCAGTGATGTATGAAGTACGGGTACTAAAGTGGGCTAGACTCCTTGTTACTCAGGCCCTCAGAGGACAGCAGGGGGCAACGAAACCAGCAGCCCTACTCTCCCAAACTCACTACCTGAAAGACTGGCATCTCTTCCGGTTTGTAACCCAGCCCTTAGCATCGCACCTGTAAAATGACAGATTAGTTCAATAGACAGTGAGAGCATGACTCAGCTCCTGCTCTTCCTTCACGGAGGAGAAAAATCTAATTATGAGGGCAGTCTCCAAGAGCCCGGGGTCCTAGAGAGAGCAATCCCTCCTTCTGAGAGGCTAGCTCTGCCATGTCAGTTGTAACTTTTTCAGACTTACTTGTGACCAGAGGCCACCTGAGGAGGTACCACATAACAAGTCCAGGGTGGCCCTGGTTTGCCCCTTTAAGGTCAGCTGTTAGAAGGAAAGTTGGTCAGTATCTGAGTTAAGCTCAAGCCTACAGTCATGCTCCCTTTTGTTAAGCTCAGCCTTTGGGAATGAAAAATGAAACTTGTGGACCGTTGGCCTTGTCTAGAACCATGTCTAGAAGGAACACCAAAAACAGTCATCGGAGGCAGAAGAGAAGGTGAACTTGTGATCCCTAATCAAAGATAACATGTCCATTTTTTTGGCTTGAGCAATTTAGTACCACTTACTGAAATCAGAAGGTCAGGAAAGAGATGGTCTTAGAGAGGAGGGAACGACGAATGGCATTTAGGTCCTTGAGTTGTTCATCAGACATCCACAGAGAGATGACTTGTGGGTAGTTGACGGTAGGAGTCTGGACTTCTAGGGAGATGTCAGAGCCGGCAGCTCAAACCGTCAACAGGACAATGGTGTTGAAAGCCCGGGGCTGGTGAGACTACACAAGGAGCGTGTGCCGAGAGGGCGGGGATGGGGTGAGGGTAAGGTGGGTCCTACGCTGACAACCTCACGAGGAGAGCCGGAATAGAGGAAGCAGCAATGCAGAGGCCGAGGAAAAGTAACCACAAATGTGGTATGTGTATGTACACAGGAGAGGATGGTGTCTTAGCAGTAACACGCACGCGCACACACACAC
>PVJL010021552.1:0-10434 GCA_004026885.1 Lyroderma lyra
AACAAGCATTTAAGAAGACTTACAAACCATTATAAAGGACCAGAGAGAGATAATGACTACATTAACTAAAATGAAGAACAGAATAAAAGTCATCAAACTAGATAAAATAGAAGCACAGAGCAGTGATGTGCAGGAAAAGCCAGCAGAAAACACCCATTTAGAACAGATAGATAAGAGAATCCAGAAAAAAGAGTCTGGTTTGAGATTCCTCTGGGACAGTTTTAAGCAGAAGAATATCAGAATCATAGGTGTGCCGGAAGGGACAGAGGAAAAGCAAGGGACCAAGAAATTATTTGAAGAAAGAATGAATGAAAATTTTCCTAATCTGGTGGGAGAAATAAACATACAAGTCCAGGATGTACAGAGAAGCCCAAACAAGTTGATTGCAAACAAGAACACACCAACACACGTCATAATTAAAACTGGTAAAAGTTAAAGAAAAAGAGAAAATTGTAAAAACAGCAAAAGAAATGCAAGTGGTAACTTATAAGGAGACACCCATTCCATTCTCAGCTGATTTCTTACCAGAAACTACAGGCCAGAAGGGATTGGCACAGAATATTCAACGTAATGAAAACCAAGGCTCTACAACCAATAATGTAGCCAACAAGGCTAGCATTCAAGGAAGAGTTAAAGAAATACATCACCACCAAACCAATACTACAAAGAATGTTAGAGGTGGGATGGGAGAGTGGGTAAAATAAGAGGAAGGGATGGAGAAATTTAGTTTGATTGTTGACATAAAATCGAAAGCAACAATGAAACAAATTACATGGGCACAGTCAATAATATAGTAGTTCCCTGAGGGTAAGGGGGAGGGGTGGGAGAGAAGGGACAGGGACACAAATACATGGTGACAGAAAGAGAACTGACTCTGGATAATGAACACATAATACAACACATAGAAGATGTGATGATGTAGCATTGTACACCTGGGACCTATGTAATTTTTACTAATTAGTGTCACCCCAATAAATTAAAGAAAAAAAGAAAACTAACACAGAGAAAACATCTCTTAAAATGTGTATACATATTTTTGGTACCCTCATATATACCACATTTTCTTGATCCCTTTATCCATCAGTGGGCAATCAGATTGTTTCCCTATCTTGTCTATTGTATCTAATGCTGCAGTGAATATGGTGATCCATGTATCTTTTTGAGTTAGTGTTTTTGTTTTCTTCTGATAAATACCCAGAAGTGAAATTGCTGGATCATATGGTAGTTTCATTTTTTATTTTTTGAGGAACCTCCGTACTACTTTCCATACTGGCTACATCAATTTGCATTCCTACCAGCCCAAGGTTTCCCTTTCCTCCACAATCTTGTTACTCCTTGTCTTTCTGAAAATAACCATTCTAACAGGTGTGAGGTAGTATCTCATCCTTGTTTTATTTATTTTAGATATAAGTCCTGATCAGATAACATGATGTGTAAACTTTTCTCTGAGTTTTTGGGTTGTCTTTTCACTTTCTTGATGGTGTTCTTTGAAAGAAACATGTTTAATATAATGAAGTCTAACTTATCACTGTCTAAGATCATGAAGATTTACTCCTATGTTTACTTTTAGCTCTTATATTTGGGCCTTTGATCCACTTAAGAGCTAATATGGGTCCACTTCTCTCTGTCTCTCAAATCAGTTAGCTATAATTAGGTTTATGTCTGGACTCTTGATTCTGCTCCATTGATTTCTATGTCTGTCCTTATATCAGTAAACACTGAAGCCCTTTATATATTCCTCTTTGGTGCATGGCCTGTGTCTTTCATCCTGAATTTGATGTTCATAATTTTCTTGCGTTTTTAAGTAAATTACTTTATGTGAATATATCCCCAAACTATATGATACTAAAGTTTAAAAAAATGAGTAACATTAGTTTTTAATTTTTACTTTCTTTATTCTTTGTGAGACTCATCTATTTTGCTTATGTGTGTCTAATGTAAATCATTTCCTCCTGTGCAGTATTGTGTAAATATACACAATTTAATCATTCTTGTATTGGTGGGCATTTAGCTGATTAATTTTTTTGTTTAGTATATATAATCCTGTAGCAAACATTTTTATATATTTTGTCTTGTCTGTGTTCATGTGTCATTAAGATTGGTGGTCACAGATGTTCTACAACTTCAACTTTTTATTTACCAAGCTGTTTTCTAAAGTGGTTATACAGGTTTACACTCCATCAACAATATGTGAGAATTCCTTGTTCCTCGCATCTTTATCATTACTTGATAGTTTCAGAATTTGTTTTTACTATTTTGGTAGATGTGAAATAGTATCTCATGATTTGACTCAGGTTTTGAAAGTATGAATTTGTGAGTGACTGGAGGTAATGTTTTCTGTAGTGCTTTATATTATTTCAGAATACTTGCATGTCATGTTCATTTCTGTAATGGGCAGGGTAATACATTAAATATCCAGTTGCACTTTTTGACAGTAGTTTTGTTGTCATTAAGGTTGTATTAGAAATACCTTTTTTGTTTATTAGACCCCAATCATATAATAGCAGACTTTACTTACCAATATTAATGACCATGGTATTAAGTATTTGCTTAACAGGCAAATGCTACAGTGGAAAAAGTATCTTAAAAGTGTCTTATATCCCCTTTTGGTTCGTTCTTGCTCAAATTTCATGTCCTCTAAGAATTTATGTCCTCTGAAATTAAAATAAATACTAAGGTAGAAAAGCACTTTTGGCTCTTTTCCTATGTTGAAGTATCAATGTGAGGATTAAAAAACTATGCAAAGGACCAGTAACCCTGGCATTCTCCTTAATTAGGATTTAGGAGGGAAACTGATATACAGACAGTTAGAAAGTGAGTATAGACAGACTACTTTTGGAGTACTCATAACCTTAGAGGAAGTGAAAGTGGTAGACATTTAAACATAGTTTTCAAATCATGAGGTTTGGAAAGGAAATATTACGGCCAATGAATATCTGAAGATATTGCAGGAGTTCTAGTCTTGAGCTCTGCAATTTAAGGAAGATTGTTTGAGGAGAGCTTTTAAGAACAGTAAGATAAAAGACAGAATTGTCAACATCTCTTTAAAAAAGAAATTGTTGGGAGTTCCCTGATGGTGTAGTGGCTTAAGGCTTCGGTGTTGGCACTGTCAGCGCTGCGGCCTGGGTTCGATTCCCAGTCAGGGAGCTACCCACATACCAAAAAGCAAAAAAAAAAAAAAAAAAAAAAAAAAAAAAAAAAAAAAAAAAAAAAAAAAAAAAAAAAAAAAAAAAGGAATTGTTATTTAATGGGCACCCTGTGTATACTAAGAGATTATCTCATTTGCTACTAAGCCCTACCAAGAGTGCCCCATTTCTAGGGAAGATAGATATGTAAACAACTTAAAAATAATGTGACGAAAGCTTGAGTACATGCATGGTATAATACTTCTTGAAGTGCGCATTTAAATCACCCACTTGGGAGAATTTAAGAGTTAAAAATGAGTTGGTGAAGAGATTACATAGAAACAAGTGTTGCATCAAAGATTTTAAGCAGCTGTTATATTTACAAAACAAAAGAAAAAGTCAGAGATGGAATCGGGGTAGGAAGACAACAAGGATGTCTTAATGCCTGTGTTTACCACTGATGCTGCTCTCTGACAGACTTCCCCAGCCCTCATGAATATTATCAATGTAAGGATGATGATTTTTTTTTTTAAACATGAGTTGTCCTTTTTCTAATTTTCTATTTATCCAAATAAAATGGACAACTTATACCATTGAAACATGCTTTGAAATTTTGTGGCTTGATGCACTCCAAATCTGAAAACTGCTGGTCTAATGATGTAATGTCATGGGAACCAGGAGACTTTAAGATGGGATTGCCCCAGGAATATGTAAGCAGTGTAAATAAGTCATTGAGGATGGCTATTGATAAGTTACTGACCTTTGAGAATGTATTGGCCAGGGTTCTTTATAGTAGAGAATAGAAATGTTTATTTAAAAGCATGATTTGAGTATTTCTTCAACCACAGCTTGATGGGTAATGAACAGACTGAGCAGGAGTAGGATTTTACTGTGATTGGAGTTTTGGGAATTGAGTACAGGTCCTGGAGGAAAAGAGTCAGAGAGATCAGGGAGTCATAATGATGTACTAGGTAATTTAAACTACAGAATTATGCTGACTAGTCTCAGTTTAAATCCATTATAACTTACAAGTGTGGGCCCTTATTGTGTTGGGAAACCGTACTGTACTTACTTCATTTACTCTCCAGTTCTCATTTCATGCCTTAACTACTATCAAACCTGTAATTGCCTCCCTTCCCACACCCACTCACCCTCACTCTTAGCTGAAGACCTTGTTCATTCTAAGTTCTCACTGTAGTGGTACCCAGGTATTCTGCCTTCCCTACTATTATTGTACATGAAGTATGTACCAACCTATTGAAGGCCAATCTCTGCCAATTTATCAGATCCCACTCTTTTTTACCTACTCAAGAACATTGTTTTTAGCAGTTTTCTGCATCATCAATTACATCAGGTTTTGTGGGCAGCGTTTGAGCCAGAGGCCAGGTCAATTGAGAGAAAATGGGTTTAGCAAGGCTACCTGTGAACTTGGAATCCGAAGTTCAGGGGTCTTGCAAGGCTGTCCTGAACTTGGTGAACAAGGACACTACTCAGGATGTGGTTTCTGGCTGGCTAAGGGGAAGGAGGAAAGCATCATTGCCTGCGAGGCAGAACTGTAAACAGGACAAAGGGATGGGGATCGGCAACATTGTTTTGCAATTAAGAAGTTACACCCCCTGTTCTTGGGATATAAAATAAACCCGCTGCAGACCTTAAGGGTTTCTGTGTCTCTATCAGAGCTCAGAGAACCACCCGGTCCCAGCTTTTCTGTCTAAGTCTGTGTCTGTGTTTATTTCTTCATTCCCTATCGCCTCCCCTCCAGTTCACCTGTTCACCCGCGCAGGTCGCAGCAAGGTTTTACTTCTTTACTAGGTCATTCCTGGCAATGTACCAAAAAAAGCTTCTTTGATTACACATCATATTCTAGCCACCACCCCATTTCTACAACACTCAAAGGAGTTGTTCACACTTGCAGTCTACAATTTCTTCCCTTTAGGGTCCACAAACCAAGCTTTCACCAGTGCCCCTATCCAACATGGTCACTGATAACTTCCATGTTACTAAATCCATTGGTCAGGTCAGAGTCTTCCATTTCGTGTAATAGCATTTGATATAGCTAATCGCTCCTATTTTCTTGAAATGCAGTTCTGCTTAGCTTCTGGGTTCCCATATTCTCCTGGTTTTCTTCTCAATGTTCCCAATATTTTAAGTTATAATATGTCAAAACAAGATTGGTTAAAAATTGGACAATGCCTACTTTCTGAATTTTCCCAAGGTTATTTTTTTTAAAAGCTGTATTAGAGCTAAAACCTCAATGATATTATAGGGGTAACTTGAATTATTGTTTATACCAGGGTGCCAAAAATTGTATACACATTTTAAGAGATGTTATCAATGTTATTACTTTTCAAAGTTGAATTATGGTAGCAATGTGCAGTGTGACATTCTCTCAAAAGATGGCATTAATAAAATGAATGCTAGCATCACCATGAGATAGGCAGGACAATCAAAGAGAATGGTGGAAGCACGATTTTCATTCAGATAGAGCAAGACTGTTTTGATGTGGTACTTGATATTTGAGAACATTAATTTCCCTCACTGTCCTCCTGACTTAACACCGCTTGTCTTCTACCTATGGGGACCTTAAAGGATGTGTGGTGTATCATAGAAAACTGGCTACACTTGTGGTATTTTAGGAAGAAATTGAAACGGCATGTGCAGCGATCCAAATGGACATTTTGGTCAGTGTTGCTCTATCCGAGGTATCTGGATGTTGATGCTAACCACTTTGAGTACTTTTTGTAACTGCAGAAGTCAAACGTGACTTACATTCATCTTTTGTTACTGGTATGTACTGTGTATTACAATTTTAATATAGTTTTTTTCCTTAAAATGTATACATTTTTTGGCACCCTCTGTATGGGGGGGGGGTAATTGGCTATGGATTGAGGAATAAATGGGGGAGAAAATGAAGACACTAAGAGTACACTACTCTCTATAGAAGTTCTGTTAAGATTGAAGGGAAATGAACATATGTATAAATACCTAGAGGGAAATACAGACTCTAGGAAGGAGTTTGGTTTTATAGTTGGGGGAGAATTAGGTGTGGGTTTTTTTTGGTTGTTGTTAGTTGAGTGAAACCACTGTAGATAGAGGTTGTAGTTACCAGGAGTAGTAGATGGTGACACTGCTGGACTGTGGAGAAAATGAGTGCTTGAGATCAAGAACACAAGAAAATGGTAAAAGGAGCCTAAGGTAGAGGAGACTGTATAAGGCCCTGGCAGGGACTTCCTCTTCTAGCAATATAAGCTTAATCATAAAGACAGAAAATTATGACATGTTGTGTAGTACCACTTAGATTACTGGAGCATATATGAAATGCCCGATAAGTCATAGGCTTTAAAAAGGTAGAATGTTTGACAAATATTAATGAGAGAGAGGTTGGATCAAGTATTCAAATACAGGCAATTCTGATATGTATGTTGCAGGCAGAAAGCAAAAGCACTTTAAGATTTTGTTGTAACCATTTTAAAGTGTACAATTTTGTGGCATTGTTTATTCACAGTGTTTTGCAACCATCACTCTTAGTTCCAGAACTTTTCCGTTATCCCAAATATAAACCTTGTATACATTAAGCAGTCACATTCTGCTCCCCAACCCCCACTAATCTGTTTTCTGTGTTTGTAGACTGGATATTTCATATAAATGGAATCATATGGTAATATGTGTTGTTTTGTGTAACTGGCTTCTTTCATTTAGAACGTTTTCAAGGTGCATCTATGTGGTAACATTTATCAGTACTTCTTTCCATTTTATAGCTGAATTAATGTTCTATTGTAGGGATACACCACATTTTGTTTATGTATTCACGTGTTGATTGACATGTGAGTTGTTTTACTTTGTGGCTGTTGTGAATAAAGCTGCTATGAAAATTCACTTACAAGTTTTGTGTGGACATATGTTTTTATTTCTCTTGGATATATACCTGGGAATGGAAATGTTAAGTCAAATGGTAACTATATTTAACTTTGGGGAACTGCCAACTGTTTTCCATAGCAGCTGCACCATTTTATATTTCTATTAACAGTGTATGAGGGTTCTAGTTTCCCTGCATCTTTACTTCATTATAATTTATAAAAAAATTAATTCATTAAACATGTGAATCCTTATCACATACAAGGCACAATGTGAGTTTCAAAGAAGAACAAGGCAGGAATTTAGAAGCAAAACGTTTTTGGCGTGCTAGGAGTTAAGATCACCATTTTTAACTATCCTAGAAGGAGCAAGTGTTAAGTGCACTAGAAGAAGGCACAATTAAAGTACTTTGAGGATTTCAGAGAGAGTGGATTACTTGTGCAAAAGTCTTATTTCTTGACTATCAGACTGTGTAATTGAAACCCTATTTTGTAGTTAGTAGGAAGCCAGAAAATTTCTGAGCAGTGCAGTGATAGAATTTGAGCCTTAATTTAGGAAGAGTGATCTGGCAGACAGGAGTAGAGGCTGAGAAAGAACGTGGACGAGTCTAGTACCATACCTATGAAACCAGTTGTTTTCTTTTTTAATTGGAGAGTAATTGGAACCTGGAGTGATAAATAGAAATGGAAACTAAAGAATGGAATACACAGGACTTAGAAACTCCTATCTTTATAGTCTCCCTAGATCTCATCTCTTCAACTGACTTTAATCATCTACAACATACTGACAGTTCTCAAAATTCTGTCTCCAGAACAGATCTCTCCAAGCTCCGAACTACATACTTGACATCTCATATTACAGTATTTTTTATCTTGATTTCCCCTGCAGTCTAGTCTTACACAATGTTTCATAAACATTCTGAGAAGTTTAATTCCTTCTCAAAATTTCTCAGTGGTTAATAAGTAAAAGCCCCTTCACTTATACTCTGTAAAAATGGTCACAGCCCCAAAAGGCAAAGAACTTCATAAAATTTTCTAAAAAGTTACAAAATTTTGCAGAACAAGGTAATTTCATTACAAAATATTTGTCTAATAGAGAAGGTAAAACAAAATGCCAACCTAATATAAACTTCACTGGCATTTTGTAATGTTTTCTTTAGTCTTATGTTTCCAGAACAGCAATTTCTTGTTCTGTCCTCTTCTTTTATTTTTTCCCTTTTACTAAACACTCCCATGTGTCGGTCATCTCTTCCCTAACACATAACTCTGCATGCCCATGCATTCACAGACCACATTCTTTTGTGTATTTTTACATCCTAGTTGTCAAGAGTATATTGAGGATGGTGAGTAGGTAGTTGTTATGGGATATGTAACAGCTTTAGCACATTCACACCACTTGGCATTGCCAGTTAACATTTTCTCTGCAATTACTGCCTCAACTGGGACTCTGCTAGAGAAATCTGGGATTGAGAATTGACTGAAAAGATGATGTGTGTTAAATGGAAGACTGGAACTTCCCTAGTGGGTTTCAAAAGGGCGAACTATTTACATTTAAAATTGAGTCATTTTCCTTCATGCCTAACAGTTTCATAACCTAATGCGTGATTCATCTCCATGCCTTGAATTTCAGGGTTTCTCTGTTTAAATCAGAATTTCTAAGAAAAAAGGTATGCAGCAAACAATTAATGGTCTTTTCTATAAGGAAGCTTGATTTAATTGATTTTTTCTTATAAGAACCTGTTACAGGAATATTGTCATCACATATTTATTACTGGGAGTTTCAGTTGTAGACCTATATAAAAACAACTCTGAATTATACTGAAGCGTAACTAGTTAACATTTCCTATTATCAGTGAATTATATGATAGTCATCTACCTAGCTGCACAAGCTAGAAACCAGAGTAAGAACTTAAATTTATTCCTTAAAACTTCCCCACACACAATATCCCAATAGTTAGGAAGTCCTGCTTTATTTCACTACTTCCTAAATATTTTGTGAATTGGCTTCTTTTAATTAGATTATATTAAAAGTTGGTCTTCCCCAGAGTGTGTCTTGTATTCCTGATTTTAAAAACCTCTGGATTGGACCAAGAACCAATACTGGGATTATCTTTGAACTAGCTGTTCTTTGTACAGACTTGGCCCCAAACTCCAGGCCGGGAACAAAGTGCTACCCAACCATCTCCCAGTTCACTATGAGGCACCTGTTTGCTGCCCAAGAGCAAATTAAAGGCAGGTTTTAGCTTCTCTTCTTCACCTGGGACCTTTTTTTTGAAAGGTGTAGTTTTGATTCACATTTTAAGTGTCCATGGTATAATATGTACAGGTCTATCCAAATATACTATTACTGTGCCAGTTTTGCCATTTCATAGAAATTTATCTAGTTAGAGATTTTTCACATTAGCATATAATTGCTCACAATATTTAGCTTGTAATAAGTTTTTTAACTTATTGACACTGATTAGTAAAAATTACATAGGTCCCAGGTGTACAATGCTACATCATCACATCTTCTATGTGTTGTATTATGTGTTCATTACCCAGAGTCAGTTCTCTTTCCGTCACCATGTATTTGTGTCCTGTCCCTTCTCTCCCACCCCTCCCCCTTACCCTCAGGGAACTACTAAATTATTGACTGTGCCCATGAGATTTGTTTCATTGTTGCTTTCAATTTTATGTCAACAATCAAACTAAATTTCTCCATCCCTTCCTCTTATTTTACCCACTCTCCCATCCCACCTCTAACATTCTTTGTAGTATTGGTTTGGTGGTGATGTATTTCTTTAACTTTTCCTTATCTAAGAAGCTCTCTATCTCTCCTTCAATTTTGAATGCCAGCCTTGCTGGGTACATTATTCTTGGTTGTAAATCCTTGGTTTTCATCACGTTGAATACTCTGTGCCAATCCCTTCTGGCCTGTAAATTTTCTGGTGAGAAATCAGCTGAGAATGGAATGGGTGTCCCTTTATAAGTTACCACTTGCATTTCTTTTGCTGTTTTTACAATTTTCTCTTTTTCTTTAACTTTTACCAGTTTTAATTATGACGTGTGTTGGTGTGTTCTTGTTTGCAATCAACTTGTTTGGGCTTCTCTGTACATCCTGGACTTGTATGTTTATTTCTCCCACCAGATTAGGAAAATTTTCATTCATTCTTTCTTCAAATAATTTCTTGGTCCCTTGCTTTTCCTCTGTCCCTTCCGGCACACCTATGATTCTGATATTCTTCTGCTTAAAACTGTCCCAGAGGAATCTCAAACCAGACTCTTTTTTCTGGATTCTCTTATCTATCTGTTCTAAATGGGTGTTTTCTGCTGGCTTTTCCTGCACATCACTGCTCTGTGCTTCTATTTTATCTAGTTTGATGACTTTTATTCTGTTCTTCATTTTAGTTAATGTAGTCATTATCTCTCTCTGGTCCTTTATAATGGTTTGTAAGTCTTCTTAAATGCTTGTT
>PVJL010021553.1:0-10428 GCA_004026885.1 Lyroderma lyra
TAATAAAATGAGGATGTAATGGAAAAATTCAGACAAGGTCATAATCATCTTAAAATTGTATTTGTTTTAAGATCCATTGAAGGGCTGGACTTCAATTGTTAAATAAGCATTCTGTTTAGCAATCTAGAGATGAAATAAATACAATGATCATGTTGTTTTCCTACACATTATTATTTAATAAATGTGTATATTACAATATGGAGTATCATAATTGCGATGAATAATTTTAAGGCACTAAAGAACATTTCATTATAATACAATGATATTTAGCCTTTATTTTTTAAATTGCCACAGATTTTTGAGGCATTTTACTAGTGCACCCTTTCTTGAAAAAAATTAATCCAGTAGCAAAATGAACAAAATGTGCAACCTGCCCTTGAGATATAGGAAATGTAGTAAGATGGATGTGTAGATGACATACTCATTAATAAGAGGGTGGAACTATGTTACAAAAAGGGCTTTGATTTTTTTTTATTGGGGTGACATCTGTTAGCAAGGATTACATAGGTTTCAGGCATACAATTCTACAGTGCATTGTCAACTTGATGTATAATCAGTTCACCACCTAATGTGACTTCTCTTTCCATCACCTTAAAAGTCTTTCCTTGGCCTATACATTCCCCTTTATTTTTCTCAGTCTACATCATTTCCATATGCTTGGCTGAAATATATGCTTATTAATAAAATGTCTGGTTAGGTTGGCTAATCTTCTGATTTAATGAACAATTTTCACATTTCTAGGATTAACATGTATTTGCGTTCAAGGAATGTTTTCTCAGATGTGCTTACTACCTGTGAAAATGTATTAATAAAATGGGTCTTTATTCACATTCATCAGTTGAATGAATCTAAAATACAGGGGTAAAAATAGACATTGGATAAACAGATTTTGAGCCCAGATAATGAAAATGATATTTTCATGTTGCTAAGAAAGTGTCTATTTAGTTGGAAGAAAACTTCATCAATGTTTTCTGTTTCTCTCAATTTTAGAAAATAATCCTTTACAAGTCAATGAACTTACAACCTGAATATGTTGGGAGTACTTGTATTGATTTACAGACTCAGAGATCCCTGCCTGAGGTAGCCAGCCTCTAATATACCCAATAATTTGCAGTATGTAACTCCTCTAGTTTTACTCCTTTTACTTATTATAATGCACTTGAGGTTTATCCAAGTTGCTGGGACTATCAGTACTTTTCTTCTACTGCTGAATAGTATTCAACTGTATTGATATTCCACGCTTTGTTTTTCCATTCCCTAATTGAAACATTGACAACTAGTTGTTTCCAGCTTTGGGAGATTATGAATAAAGTCACTATAAATACCCACATACAGGTTTTTGAGTGAAAATAGGTTTTTAATTCTGTTGGGTAAACACTTGGAAATGGTGGCTAGGTCATATTGAAAGTGTATATTTAACTTTACAAAAATTGACAACTATGTTCTAAAATGGCTGTATCATTTTGTATTCTCATCAGCAATGTATAAGAGTTCTAGTTGCTTAAAATTTTGGCCAGTATGTGGGATAGTCAGTCTTTTGAAGTTAGACATTTTGATAGGTAATTTTGTCTCTGAGTTTTAATTTGGTGTTTGTCTAAGAAATCTTGATCTCTGTTTCATCTTGCTTTATTTCCAGAATTTTCCATGACATATTTTTTACAGTTTCCATCTCTGTTCTAAAATTTCATATTGTTTTCATGCATATCGTCTACCTTATTTACTAGAGCCTTTGATTATCAATAATAGTTATTTTAAATTTCCTGTTGTATATTTCCCACATCTGAGTCATCTCTGGGTCTAGTTTTGTTGATTATTTTATCTCATCACAATGTTTTGTTTCGTTTTGTGAATTTGTCTTATCACTTTTTAGTGAACATCAGACATTGTGTTCAGGATATTAGGGACTGAGAAAAATGGTATTTATGCCAGGAGATGGGCACACCTCTTTTTCTGCTAGCCTCTGTTTGTGTCTAGTTAGCAGCTGATCGGGTTTTGTTGTTATGGTTAGTTTCAGAGGTCCACTGGCTTCAAAGTCATACAATATTAAATTGTACTTAAGTTGGAACTTAGGTGCCAGAAAGTTTTTCTCAACATTGCAGCTCTGCCCTCAGCTTCCAGCTTTTCTTGTGCACTTTCACCACAGAAGGGGTCTGTATTCATACTCTTGTCTGTCCTCAAGGAGTAGACTGCTATTGCTTGTTACTCAGTATTGCTGAGTGTCGTACCATCCCAACCTCAGTCTTCTCATATTCCTGAGTCTTAATGGTAAGGTTCCAAAGTGATCCTGTCTCTTCTTTCCATGGTAGCAAAGCTGCTTTGTGTCTTTTGTGAGTCTTGTATGGGATTTTCCTGCATCTACCCAGTGACAGAAGATTCTGATGGTATTGGGATAGGATTGTGAACCTAGGAATTTACTTGCACCTCCAACAATGATAATGTTTTTCTGTATTGCCCTTTCCTTAGCTGTGGTGGGTCATCAACTTGTCCCAAGGCTACAGAGTTTCTGTCCCTCTCCCAGTGGCTTGAGCATTTGTTCCCTAGGGAAGCATGTAAGTTGGGCTTTGTGACTTTCTCACAGCAAATGTATTCCTCTCCTCCAGGCCTACATCACTGAGGAAGACTGCCTCTGGTTTTTGCCTTGGCCACAATTTTTCTCATGAACACCCAATGAAAGTCTGTGGAGAAGACCTTATGAGAAAGTGTGAACACCCCTGGTGTCTGTGACTCCCAAAAGTCCTATACTGTTACATTTGCTCAAAGTCACACTCCTGCAACTTGGTAGAAGTTTTAGCTGAATTCTTCTTACTTGTTTTGTACAGCAGATGGCATTTCTTCCAGAGCTCACATGCTATATTCTTAGAGAGGCCTTGAATTTGAGGCTACCTGGTTGCCCTGTGGCCTCAGTTATATGAGGGGTTCAATACAAATTATGATTCTGCATTTATTCTGTAGTTTGTCTTATTTTTATGATAGGCATAATGTTCTTACTTGCTTCCTACATCCTAGCTAGAAGTGGAACTCTTACTGTATGTTAAAGTTATGCTAGATAATATAATTTCACAAATTTTTCAGTAACACATTACAGGGTTAATAATTTTTCCTATCATCAATTTCATGTTCATATTTGGCTGAGTCATAGACAAGCTGGGAATGTGAAAAGGCTCATATAAATATGCCTGGCATGCTGCTAGATGCACTCTAGTGCTATCACCATTCCTACACAGAGCCATTTAATATGAAGGAAAAGTTCCTTATTGTGGGTAGAGATGGCTGGCTGACCACCAAACATTTATGCTCCCTTCTACAGTTTAGTGCCATTGGGAAGAGTTTTCCCTGCCATAAGCTATAGTTTCTAGCCCAATTTACAGTTAGGTACAGCTGTGTTACTGTGTCCCTGCCAAAAGAATCGCATTATTGTTGCGAGCCACTTTCAGTCTTGACCAATAAAAGCCTGTCACATGGCACTCCTCCATACTCTTTCTCTTATACTACCTGGATGCAAATGCCCACAGTGGTCTGGGGAGTCAGGTATTAATGATGGCAGAGCCTCCATCATCCTATATTATTAATGGCTGTGTAGAGTGCAGCTCACATATTTTTCATCTCACCAACCTGAAAACAATCGGATTATTTCATAAGTGAGCAATAAGCTTCTACTTTGCTTCAGCTGTTATTATATATAGATTGAGGTCAACTTGCCAAAACGCATAATCAACCCTAACTAACACGTTCTTTCTTTCCCTTGTCTAATCACACTTTCAATATTCTCTGATAATAAGATTTTGATGAGCTTCACCAGTTATCTGCAGGTCATTCATAAGAAATACTGTTCTGGGCCCTTGCCATTCATGTGCAGGTGAAATTGAGAAGCTAACAACTAGATAAGATTTCAAAAAAAATTTTTTTTCTAGTCAGTGTTATTAAGCTCTCCCCTGATGTATTGACTCCAAATTATCATTAGTGGCTACCTCTAGTGCTGTTATGGAAGATATTCTGAGGCAGTGTCCTGACTAATAGAAAAAAATGCTGTGATTAATTAGCAATTATTGCCATGGGTAAGAGTGGTGGCATGATTTAAAAAATCTTTGACACTCCTGGGTTAAACTAATACCTTGAATGCATTCAGTAGGATGTTCTTAGATATAAGAAGTCTATATGGAAAATATGCAGGTTTGTGATATGAAAAGACAAAGCATTTCTGACTGGATTTTTTTCCCAGACAGTACTTGTATAACTCAGATTTGTAAGTCTCAAGTAAGAGGCACTTAACGTTCAAGGAACATCTTTGTCATGACACTTACTTATATAAATTGTGTGATTAATTGGCAACTTTGATGTGCTAAGTGGTATATAAAATTTAGGCTTCTTTTTGATTGTTTAGTTCAGAAATCAGGACTCAAAAGTTTTAGTTCTAGTCACACAATTTTAAAGGTAGATATACTGCTGCCACCTGAACATTAGCTAAGCAGATGATATTATCCCTAGGATTCTGTCCTGCTCTCTTCAAATCTATGACCAACTGACTCCTTGTTTGGCTGGCAGACAGACGGGCTTAACAAATAAAAAGAAACAAAGAAGAGGAAACATTCCCTTGACATAGCTCTAGGGGTTTAAGAAACAGATACTTTCTGCTGTTGGAATTAGAGTTTCTTTCAGTTGCTTTCATGTGCTTGGAATACTTAAGATACATGCCCTTAGTTATTATTTTCTAGATGACAAATTGATGAAGTTCAAATATACATACCTGGGTCCAGCTAATATTACATGCAAATAAAATGTCAGATTAATAATTTAAACAAACAAGTCATAGACTTTCTGCTTTCACAGGATAAGAAAAAGAATAACATATTTTCAACAGAAAATAAAATTTATAAATTAACCAAGAAATTCAGGTAACTTCTAAACATGAGAAAACAGACACAAATTGAAGGACATTTCTGAAAAATAATTGGCCTAGAGTCTTTTAAATATCATATCAATGTCCAGAAAGAAATTAAAAACAAAACAAAACACCCTTGAGGGATTGTTTTAGAACAAAAGAGACTGAAGAGGCATAAAGACTAAATGCAATGTCAAGTCTTTAACTGAATGTTGAATAAAACAAACCAAACTAAAGACAAAGATGATATTTTGACCTATTGGAGAAATGATCATTACATTTATATTAGATAATAGGCTTAAGTTAATGTTAAGTTTTTTGAGTTTGATAATTGTAGGAATAGGTACAAGAATGTTCTTGTCTTAGAAGATATGTGCTGTACTATTTAAGACCAAGGTGTTTGTTTCTGAACATGTAGATGGTTCAGAAAAAAAAGAAAAGCATACCTGTGTGTATTAAGGCAGACAGCTAGAAGTAGGGACTAGAGGTCTGTCACACCCTATGACAAGCCTAAGAACCTCCCTAACTCTGCCCAAGACCCTCCACTTATGTCAATACAATTAACCAGAAGCAGAAGAAGCTGATCACAGCAGAGGGGAAACAGATACAATTATCCCCACTGTTCTAAACTCGTTAATTGTGCCTGCTCAGTAAAAAGTTATATTGACCTTATTGTCCCCTCACCTTATTATACCATCATTATAATGTATACATATGCCCAGGACTCATTAATATTATTATAACAGACTGAATTCTGGGAAGGTGCATGAGTAGTTAAGAAAATGTTAGGTAATAACTTCCTGTCAATCAAAGGTGCCAATCCAAAGGCCCCATGCCCAGATAGATATAACCCTCCCAACTGAAGAGGATAAAAGCCAGAACAACCCTGTTAGTCAGGGCCCTTGAGCCACTTGCTAGGGCATGTTTCTACCTCTTTGGAGTGTACATTCTTCTAATAAACTGCTCTTTCTTTCACTACTACTTTTCAGTGACTCACTCAATTCTTTGTTCCAGGTACCAAGAATGTGGATACCAGGCCAACAACCAGTTCCCTGGTGACATGTGTTATACGTAGAAAAATAAAACAAATGTGGCAACAGTTGGTGAATCTAGGTGGAAAGTATTACAGGCATTGTTCTAGTTATACAACTTTTCGTAGGTTTGAAAATTTTCAAATTAAAAATTTGAAAATATTATGTCATAAACATTTCCTACAATATTACATATTGAGCACTTATAATGATCACTTTTAATAGTATATTGGTATTTCTTTTGAGGGAATATGTATTTTCTTTAACAATTCCATAATTTAGATTTCTAATAAATAATCTTCAATGAGCATCTTTGTATGTAGCTTTCTCCACATTGTGGAATCTAATCTTAGTATTAGAAGTGGGTTTGCTGGATCAAATGACCATTTTTGGAGTAGTAGTAAAGCCCTGCTATGATATATTTATTCTCTTAAACTGCTAGTGAGGTAGTGGGAGTTTAATAAAAGTAAGCTATTTCAAACAGTTACATTGCTTTGAGCCTGAATAGTTTTAAATTTCTAAAACCCCTTCACCACTTCTTTGTTTACTCCTCCACACCTAATTGTGGAATCTTGGGTTTCTTTTTGCCACCGTTTCTTCCTTTAGATGAGTTTTTTTCAAACTGGGATCCTAGGCACCAAGAGGTCAGTGAGAGTGGTCAGGGAATTTTAATCTTTTCACCAGCCTAACAAAAATCATGGATTTACTCCCAATGAGGCTTAAGTTAGTGAGCAGAGAAGTGCGTCTCTGGGCCAAGCAGAGCCTGGCTATGACTGAAATCCCTGGCCAATAGTTCACCCACAACTTGAGACCCTATACTCGAACCTATGTTACTCCGAGCTTCCTGACCCACAACATTGTGAGATAATGAAGGTTTTTTATTTTTAGCTTTCAAGTTTTAGAGTAATTTGTTATGCAGGAATAGAAAACTAGTACAGATTTAGGAAGTGGGATGTGGCCTTAATAAAAACATAAATTGTGGACAAAAGTTTTGATCAGGTAGCTCATAAAAGTAGATATGTAAGCTATGAATGAGCATATGAAAAGGAGCTCATTATTAGTCATCTGAAAAATGCATATTAAAACCATAAAGAAATAAAACTACACACACACCAGGAAAGCTACAATTTAAAAATAACTGACAGTTCCATGTGTTGATGAGGATGTTGGGTAACTGGGATACTCACATGCTGATGGGAGTATGAAATGATGCAACCACTTTGAAATACTAATTAAGTTTATATAAACCTACTCCTATTGACACAGAGAGCCAGAAGGGGTGACCAGATAGTATCCAGTCATGTAATAGGAAAAATAGAAGCATTTATGGCTGGACTTCTGGGGAAGAGCCCTTTAACACAGGAAATGGAATGCTTTGTCACAATAAAATAAATGAAGTATATATACATAGCAAACTGGATGAATCAGAAAGGCATGTCAAGCAAAAGCAGTACATAACATGGTTACATTTATATGATATTCTAAAACAGGTAAAACAAATCTATGGTGATAAAAGTGAGAGCAGTGGTTACCTCAGGCTTGGTAAATTGTATTGATTGGAAGATTGGAGGGTATTCTCTGGGGTGATGGGAATGTTTGATACTTGGATGGTGACCATAAAAATGGGCTGACTATGCATGTGTGCCCTAGTCCATTTGAGCTGCTATAATAAAATATCAAGTAGCTTATAAAGAAGAGAAATTTATTTTTCACAGTTCTGGAGCCTGGTAATCTGAGATCAGGGTTCAACCACGGTGAGGGCCCTGTCCTGGATCACTGATTCCTTATTGCAGCCTCACAGGGCAGAGCGGGGCTCTTTTGGCCCTCTTTTATGAAGGCCCAATTGTGAAATAGCTGTCCTCAATGCCTAATCACTCCCCAAGAGCCCCACCTCTTAATCCTGTCACCTTAGGGACAGTGGTTAGCTTTTAACACATGAAATTTGGGGTACACATTTAGAGCACTGAAATATGTAAAATAATTTCATAAAACCATACCCTTAAGAGTTGTTCATTTTACTACTATGTGTAAATTATATCTTAGTAGTACATTCTTAAAACTATCCAAAGTCCTTTCTGTGGCCTAAAAGCTCCTAGGAATGGTGTCTTTGGGTCCTTCTTTGCCTTTACCTCATGAAACTCTTGCCTTTATTCACTTCCAGATGCCCTGGTATCTGTCCTTGAAATGCCCACATGTAAGGCCTGTTCCCTGAGCAACTGCCAGTGGGTCTGCATGATGCAATCCAGAAATGCAGTGGAATCAATTGCCCCTGAATGAATTTTGGGCAGTAGGAGACTGATCAAGTTTCTCTAACACATCAATCATGTTGCCACCTCAGGCAGGGCCTTTACATTGACTCTTGCCTCTTTCTGTAATCTCTGTCCTCAAATATCATCCTTTACTTTATCCAGGTCTCTGGTTTCCATAGTCATGGTCCTCTGGAAAACAGAGTTTCAGACAAGGACGGTTCCAGTGTTGTGTTTGGGAGGTACAACCCAACACAGGTGGTCACTCAGTGTATTAATTTCCTGGGACTGAATACCACACACTATGTTGCCTAAAACAGTAGGAGTTTATTGTCTCACAGCTCTGAAGGCTTGAATTATGACATCAAGATGTTGGCAGGGCTACATGCCTTCTGAAACCTGTAGGGGTCCTTACTCGCCTCTTCTGGCTTCAGGAGTGAGTTGGAAGGCCTTAGTTTTGTGGGCTGGTAGATGCATCACTCCAAGCTCTCTCTGACATCAGTGGCTTCTCTCTCTCTCTCTCTCTCTCTCTCTCTCTCTCTGTGTGTGTGTGTGTGTGTGTGTGTGTATGTGTGTGTGACAGTCTTGTCTTCTTTTTATAAGAACACCAGTCATACTGGATTATGGTTCATCCTACTGACCTCCTGTTATCTTGATTTCATCTTCAAATATACTATTTCCTATCATGGTCACATTCACGAGTACCAGGATTAAGACTTCAACATACTTTTTTGGGGAAGACAATCCAACCCTCAGTGAGTATCAGGCTTGGTCACACAGGTCGACTCCAGACAGGCTGTATGGAAAACCCATGCACTGGAACAGTCCATTGGAGGGGAAAGGAAGAGCAGGTTTATCTGCCCAGTATCCTCCAATCTCCTCCAATGATCAGTCTCCTACTGGCCAAAATTCATTCAGGGGTAATTGATTCCTCTGCATTTCTGGATTGCATCATGCAGCCCCACTGGCAGTTGCTCAGCAAACAGGAATTACATGGGGGCATTTCAAGTAAGAGTGAGGAGAAGAGTGGAGAATGGATCCAAATATTCTAGGCTGATGACAGCAAAACTGCAAGTGCCAGCATGGAGTCAGCAGCTGAGGAGAAGCAAGTGGCCCAGAATGAGACAGATGGTGTGGAGTTGAGCCCCAGGCTCTGCTCAAATGTCACCTTATCAAGGAGGCCTTTTCTCACTACTTCAGACCAAATAGAAGGCCTCTCTCCATCTCTGTATCCTCTTGATTGGCTTATTTGTTCTTCATAGTGTTTGTTCTCACTGGGCATGTGGTACCCTTAGTGTTTATTTGCTTACCTCTCATGTTACCCACCACAACAACGTTCTGGGTGAGTGGGAAGTCAGTCTGTTTGTTCTCTGCTCTTTTCTCAATGCCTAGCACAGTGCCTGGTACATAGTAGGAGCTGTGTAAAGAAATGAAAAAGGCTGAATCTCCATGTCTGTTGGTGGGTAGCTGAGTAGATGGCAGTGGTAGGCACAGACCAGCCTAACATAAGCAGATCAGAGCCCAGGTTCACCTGAAAAGAATGCTCCATTTCCAGGTTTAAATTGTGCAGCAACCAGAGGACTTGAGGAGTTGCTGGAATCAGGGTGGGGAGTCCTCTGGGAAGAGACAAAGGAGCTGACAGACAAGGAATCACCCGCATGAGAATGTCAGGGCTAAGGGATGTGGTCCACCTTGTGATCTTGAATCTTTGATTCTTGGTATCTTCCTAAACCTCCAGAGTTATTTCCAGCCTTTGGAACCTAGTTAGTTCTTTTAATCCAGAAATGCCAGTAAATGTTTCTCCTTTAGTACTGTGGCACTACCATATTTTTATGTGAAAATTGGTGCCACCTAAGCAAAAGACCATGACTCCTTTTCATTTATCTTATTTTGTTTGTTTTAAACTATTTATTTATTATTTATTTAATTATTTATTGGTGGTTCCCTGCTGGGAGTCGAACTTGGGCCATGGGGTTGAGAGCGCCATCCTTTCTATTTTATTGCCCAGTTAAGATTTTCATATCTGTCTCCCTTTAAATGATAATTCTATTTAACTTCCTTAAAGTTCTGCAAGCTCGTGGTTTAATATAATCAATAAGATTTTTAGTCATATTCTCTTTCATTCTGGGCTGATTTTCTCTCTGAAATCAGCTACATAAAGTAATCCATTTTGAAAGCTATAGGAAGGAGTCTATATTGGATTACAGATGAACAGAAAATTGTAATAAATTTCCTGTGACTAATTTACTCAAAAATTGTTTTAATGACAACT
>PVJL010021554.1:0-10435 GCA_004026885.1 Lyroderma lyra
CCCCTAACCCTAACCCTAGCCTTCTCCCTAGGATAGAGTGTACATATAACATACAGGAACACTTTTCCAATGTCCTGACTCTTACAAATATTAAAGTACTCACCCTAAAATTGAATCGATTTTCTGAACATGACGGTATCACTTTAATTGACCCTATTCTCAGCGTTCCGCTAACCCTAACCCTAGCCTTTGCCCCAGTCCTAGTATATCAAAATTATCTAAAGGGAAACTTCTTCACTGTTCTGACACTTATGAACTCAAAGTACTCACCCTAACTTCGACTGGAGATTCCAAACGTGACGGTATCACTTTAATTGACCCTACTCTCACCGTTCCACTAACCATAACCCTAGCTGTCTCCCCAGCCCCAGTGTATCAAAATGACCTAAAGGGATACACTTCACTTCCCTGACACCTACGAGCATCAAGGTACTCACCCTCACTTTGACATGAGATTCAGAATGTGACAAAATCACTTTAATTTACCCTTCTCTCACCGTTCTCCCAACCCTAACCCAGAAGGCTTCCAAGCTCCAGAGTATCAATAATAACTTCCGGGAAACTTTTCCAGTATCATGGCACCAATGAAGATCAAAGTACTCACCCTCACTTTGAATCAAAATTCTGAACGAAACGGTATATCTTTAACTGACCCTTCTCTCACCATTCCCCTAACCATAACCCTAGCCATCTCCCCAGTCCCAGAGTGTCAACTTGACATACAGGAACAGCTTTCCACTGACCTGACACCTACGAACATCAAAGTACTCACCCTAACTATGACTCGATATTCCGAACTTGAGGGTATCACGTTAATTGACCCTACCCTCACCGTTCTGCTATCCTTAACACTAGCCTTCGCCCCAGGCCTATTACATCAAAAAGACCTAAAGGGAATCTTTTACACTGGCCTGAAAAGTACGAACTTGAAAGTACTCACCCTAACTTTGACTCGAGATGCGGAACGTGATGTTATCATTTTAAATGACCCTACTCTCACCGTAGCCCTAACCCTAACCCTAGCCATCTCCTCATGTCCAGTGTATCAAAATGACCTAAAGTGATACTTTTCCACTGTCCTGACACGTACGAACATCAAAGAAATCACCCTTACTTTTACGCGAGATTCCGAACCTGACAGTATCACTCTAATTGACCCAACTCTCACAGTTCCCCTAACCCTTACCCTAGCCTACTCCCCAGTCCCAGAGTATGAATATGACCTACAGAGACACTTTTCCTCTGACCTAGCATCTACAAACATCAAAGTACTCACCCTAAATTTGACTTGAGATTCCGAACATGATGGTATCAATTTAATTGACCCTACTCTCACCGTTCCGCTAACCCTAACCCTAGACATCTCCACAGGCTTACAGTGTGAATATGACCTACAAAGGTAATTTTTCCACTGTCCTGACGAATACGACCATCGAAGTACTCACCGACACTTTGACTCGAGAATCCGAATGTGAAGGTATCACTTTACTTGATCCTACCCTCTCTGTTCCCTAAACACTAAAGTCAGTTATCTCCCCAGTCTCAGAGTGTCAATATGTCAAGGAGGGTTGATTTATCACTGTCCTGACACGTACAAACATCAATTTACTCACCCTAACTGTGAATTGAGATTCCGAGCGTGACGGTATCTCTTTAACTGACCCTTCCTCACCGTTCCCCTAACCCTAACCCTAGCCATGTCCCCAGTCCCAGAGTGTCAACATGACATGCAGGGACAGTTTTCTACTGACCTGACACCTAGGAACATCAAAGTACTCAACCTCACTTTACTCGAGATTCCAAACGTAAGGGTATCAAGTTAATTGACCCTACCCTCACCGTTCCGCTATCCTTAACACTAGCAGTCGCCCCAGGCCTATTACATCAAAAAGACCTAAAGGGAAACTTTTTTACAGTCCTGAAAAGTACGAACTTGAAAGTACTCACCCTAACTTTAACTCGAGATGCGGAACGTGACGTTATCACTTTAATTGACCCTACTTTCACCGTTCCCCTAACCCTAACCCTAGCCGTCTCCCCAGGCCCAGGGTATAAAAATGACGTAAAGTGATACTTTTTCACTGTCCTGACTCGTACAAACATCAAAGAAATCACCCTAATTTTTACTCGAGATTCCAAACCTAACGGTATCACTTTCATTGACCCTACTCTTACCTTTCTGCTAACCCTAACTCTAGAAGAATCCCCAGTCCCAGAGTGTCAATATGGCCTACAAGAACACTTCTCCTGTGACCTCACACCTATGAACATCAAAATACTCACCCTAACTTTGACTCGAAATTCCGAACGTGACTGTATCCCTTTAATTGACCCTATTTTCACCGTTCCCCTGGCCATAACTCTAGCTATCTGTACAGTGCATCGTAATGAACTATAGGGATATTTTTACACGGATCTGACAACTTCGAACATCAAAGAACTCACCCTAACTTTGCCTCGAGATTCCGAAACTGACGGTATCACTTTAATTGACCCTACTCTTACTTTTCTCCTAACCCTAACCCTAGCGGTCTCCCAGGCCCAGTGTATAACAATAACCAAAAGGGATACTTTTTCTCTGTCCTGACACCTACGAATATCAAAGTAATCACTCTATATTTGATTCGAGATTCTGAATGTGACGGTATAACTTTAATTGACACTTCTCTCACATTTCCCCTAACCCTAACCCTAGCCTTCTTCCCAGGATAGAGTGTACATATAACATACAGGGACACTTTTCCAATGTCCTGACTCTTACAAATATCAAAGTATTCACCCTCACTTTGAACCGATTTTCGGAACGTGACGGTATCACCTTAATTGACCCTATTCTCAGCGTTCCGCTAACCCTAACCCTAGCCGTTACCCCAGGCCTAGTATATCAAAATGACTTAAAGGGAAACTTTTTCACTGTTCTGACACCTATGAACATCAAAGGACTCACCCTAACTTTGACTCGAGATTCCGAACGTGGCAGTATCACTTTAATTGATGCAACTCTCACCGTTCCGATAACCTTAACCCTAGGCGTCGCCCCAGGCCTCGTATATGAAAATGACCTAAAGGTAAACTTTTCACTGTTCTGACCCCTACGAACATCAAAGTACTCACCCTAACTTTGACTCGATATTTGGAACGTGATGGTATCACTTCAATTGACCCTACTCTTTCCCTTCTCATAACCCTAACTCTAGATGAATCCCCCATCCCAGAGTGTCAATATGACCTACAGGGACACTTTTCCTGTGACCTGACACCTATGAACATCAAAATACTCACCCTGACATGACTCGAGATTCCGAACATGACTGTATCCCTGTAATTGACCCTATTCTCTCCGTTAACCTGGCCATAACCCTAGCCGTCTGAACAGTGCATCAAAATGACCTATAGGGACACTTTTTCACTAGTCTGACTCCTACGAACATCACAGTACTCACCGTATCTTTGACTCGAGATTCTGAACGTGACGGTATCACGTTACTTGACCTACTATCTCTGTTCCCCTAACACTAACCCTAGCCTTCTCCCCAGTCCAGAGTGTCAATAAGACATACAAGGACTCTTTTCCAACGTTCTGACAAGTACGAACATCAAAGTAGTCACCATAAGTTTGACTCAAGATTTCGAATGTGACTGTAACTCTTTATCTGACCCTTTTCTCACTGTTCCCCTTACCCTAAGCCTAGCGGTCGCCCCAGGCCTAGTATATCAGAAAGACCTAAAGGGATAATTTTTCACTGTTCTGACAAC
This sequence comes from Lyroderma lyra, assembly GCA_004026885.1. Taxonomy (NCBI): domain Eukaryota; kingdom Metazoa; phylum Chordata; class Mammalia; order Chiroptera; family Megadermatidae; genus Lyroderma; species Lyroderma lyra. The sequence goes on from PVJL010021554.1 coordinate 3,757, forward strand.
TACGAACATCAAAGTACTCACCCTAACTTTGACGGGATTCCGAACGTGATATTATAACTTTAATTGACCCTACACTCACTGTTCCCCTAAACCTAACCCTAGCCGACTCCCCAGTCCCAGAGCATCATTATGACATACAGGGGCATCTTTCCACTGACCTGAAACCTACAAACTTCAAAGTATACACCCTAAATTTGAATGGAGATTCCTAATGTAACGGAATCACTTTAATTGACATTACTCCACCGTGCCGCTAACTCTAACCCTAGTCATCTCCCCAGGCCTAGTGTGTCAATATGACCTACAGGGTCGTTTTTCCACTGTCCTGACAAGTACAACCATCAGAGTAAACCTACTCTTACCTTTCCCCTATCCCAAACCCTTGCAGTGTAACCATATTCAGTATATCAAGGTCATGTTGACACTTCTGGCCTTGTGAGTCTTCTAAGGTTAGGGTTAGGAGAACGGTGAGAGAAGGGTAAATTAAAGTGATACCATCACATTCTGAATCTCGAATAAAAGTTAGGGTGAGTTCTTTGATGTTCCTAGGTGACAGGACAGTGAAAAAGTATCCCTTTAGGTCATTTTGTTACACTGGGTTGGGGGAGATGGCTAGGGATAGGGTTAGGGGAACGTTAAGATAGGGTCAATTAAAGTGGTGCCGTCACATTCTGAATCGCGAATCAAAGTTAGGGTGAGTGCTTTGATGTTCGTATGTGTCAGGACAGAGAAAAAGTTTCCCTTTAGGTCATTTTAATACACTAGGCCTGGTGAGACGGCTAGTGTTAGGGTTCTTGTAACGGTGAGAATACGATCAATTAAAGTGATACCATCACGATCAGAATCTCGAGTCAAAGTTAGGGTGAGTACTTTGATGGTCGTACTTGTACGAACAGTGGAAAAATTACCCTGTAGGTCATATTGACACACTAGGCCTGTGGAGATGACTAGGGTTAGTAAGAGCGTAAGGTGAGAGTACGGTCAATTAAAGTGATAATGTCACGTTTGGAAACTCGAGTCAATTTTAGGGTGACTAGTTTGATGTTCGTAGGTGCTGGGTCAGTGGTAAACTGTCCCTGTATGTCATATTGACACTATGGAAATGCGGTGATGGCTGGGTTAGGGTTAGGGGATCAGTGAGAGATGGGTCAATTAAAGTGATACCAACACTTTTGTAATCTCGAGTCAAAGTGAGGGTGAGTAATTTAATATACGTAGGTGTTAGGTCAGTGGAAAAGTGTCCCTGTATGTCATATTGATACTCTGAAACTGGGGAGTTGGCTAGAGTTAGGGTTAGGGGAATTGTGAGATTAGGGTCAATTAAAGTGATAATGTCACGATCGGAATCTCAATTCAAATTTAGGGAGAGCACTTTGATGTTTGTAGGTGTTAGGTCAGTTTAAAAGTGTCCCCGTATGTCATATTGATACTCTGGTACTGCGGAGTCAGCTAAGGGTTAGGGTTAGGAAAACGGTGAGAGAAGGGTAAAGTAAAGTGATACCTTCACATTCTGAATCTCGAGTCAAAGTTAGGATGAGTACTTTGATGTTGGTAATTGTCAGAACAGTGAAAAAGAATTCTTTTAGGTCATTTTTATACACTGGGTCTGGAGGCACGGCTAGGGTTAGGGTTAGGGGAGCGTTAAGAGTAGGGTCAATTAAAGTGTTACCGTCATGTTCTGAAATTCGAGTCAAAGATAGGGTGAGTACTTTGATGTTCTTAAGTGTGACGACAGTTAAAAAGGGTCCCTTTAGGTCATTTTTATACACTGGACCTGGGGAGACAGCTAGGGTTAAAGTTAAGGGAACGGTAAGTGTAGGGACAATTAAAGTGATAATGTCACGATTGTAATCTCGAGTCAATGTGAGGGTGAGTATTTTGATGTTTGTAGGTGTCAGGTCAGTGGAAAAGTGTCCCTGTATGTCATATTGATACTCTGTTACTGGGGAGTCGGCTAGGGTAAGGGTTAGCGGATCAGTGAGAGTAGCGTCAATTAAAGAGGTACCATCACTTTCATAATCTCGAGTCAAAGTTAGGGTGAGTACTTTGATGGTCTTACTTGTCAGTAAAGTGGAAAAATGACCCTGTAGGTCATATTGATACACTACGCCTGTGGAGTTAGCTAGGGATACGGTTAGGGGAACGGTAAGAGTAGGGTCAATTAAAGTGATAAAGTCACATTTGGAATTTCGAGTCAAATTTAGGGAGAATACTTGGATATTCGTATGTGTCGGGGCAGTGGCAAACTGTCCCTGTTTGTCATATTGATACTCTGGGCCTGGGGATATGGCTAGGGTTATGGTCTAGGGAATGGTGAGAGTTGCTTCAATTAAAGTGGTACCTTCACATTCGTAATCTCGAGTAAAATTTAAGGTGAGTACTTTGATGTTTGTTGGGGTCAGGACAGTGGAAAATTTTCCCTGTATGTCATATTGATACTCTGGGACTGGGGAGTCAGCTAGGGTTAGGGAAAAGGGAACGGTGAGAGTAGGGTCAAATAAAGTGATAATGGCACGTTCGGAAACTCGAATCAAATTTAGGATGACTACGTTGATGTTCGTAGGTGTCAGGTCAGTGGAAAATTGACCCTGTATGTCATATTGATACCCTGGGACTGGGGAGAAGGCTAGGGTGAGAGTTAGGGGAACGATGAGCGTTGGTCAATTAAAGGGATACCATCAAGTACGGAATCTCGATTCAAAGTGAGGGTGAGTACTTTGATGTTTGTAGGTGTCAGGTCAGTGGAAAAGTGTCCCTGTGTGTCATATTGATTCTCTGGGACTGGGAATTGGGCTAGGGTTAGGGATACGGCAACGGAGAGAGTAGCGTCAATTGAAGTAATAATGTCACGTTCAGAATCTCTAGTCAAAGTTAGCATGAGTATTTTGATGTTTGTTGGTGTCGGGTCAGTGGAAAACTATTCCTGTATGTAATGTTTATACTCTGAGACTGGGGAGATAGCTAGGGTTTGGTTTAGGGGAACTGTGAGAGTTGGGTCAATTAAAGGGATAGCGTCACGATCGAAATCTCGAGTCAAAGTTAGGGTGAGTATGTTGATGTTCGCAGGTGTCAGGAAAGTGAAACAGTGTCCCTGAAGGTCATGTTGTCACTTCTGACCTTGGGAGTCTTCTAGGGTTAGGGTTAGGAGAAATGTGAGAGAAGAGTAAATTAAAGTGATATCATCACATTCTGAATCTTGAATCAAAGTTAGGGTGTGTACTTTGATGTTCCTAGGTATCAGGACAGTGGAAAAGTATCACTTTAGGTCATTTGCTACACTGGGGCTAGGGAGACAGCATGATTTAGGGATAGGGGAACGGGAAGAGTAGTGTCAATTAAAGTGGTACTGTCACGTTCGGAATCTCGAGTCAAAGTTAAGGGTAGTATTTTCAGGTTCGTAGGTGTCAGGACAGAGAAAAGGTTTCCCTTTAGGTCATTTGGATACACTAGGCCTGGTGAGACGGCTAGGGTTAGGGTTATCGGAACAGTGAGAATAGGGTCAATAAAAGTGATACCATCACATTCATAATCTCGTGTCAAAGTTACGGTGAGTACTTTGATGGTCTTACTTGTCAGGACAGTGGAAAAATGACCCTGTAGGTCATATAGACACACTAGACCTGTAGAAATGGCTAGGGTTAGGGTTAGCGGAATGGTGAGAGTAGGGTGAATTAAAGGGATAATGTCACGTTCGGAATCTGGATTCAAATTTAGGGAGAGTCCTTTGATGTTTGTAGGTGTCAGGTTAGTGGAAAAAGTATCCCTGTATGTCATATTGATTCTCTGGGACTGGGGAGTCGGCTAGGGTTAGGGTAAGGGGAACGGTGAGCATAGGGCCAATTAAGGAGATAATGTCACGTTCAGAATCTCGAGTCAAATTTAGGGGGAGTACTTTTATGTTCGTAGGTGTTGTGTCAGTGGTAAACTGTCCCTGTATGTCATATTGATACTCTCGGAGTGGGGAGATGGCTACGGTTAGGGTTAGGGGAACGGTGACTTTTGGGTCAATTAAAGTGTTATAGTCTCTTTGGGAATCTCGAGTCAAAGAGGGTGAGTCCTTTGATGTTCGTAGGTGTCAGGACAGTGGAAAGTGTCCCTTTATGTCAATCTGATACACTGGGGCTGGGGAGACGGCTAGGGTTAGTGTAGGGGAACTGTAAGAGTAGGATCAATTAAAGTGGTACCGTCACGTTCTGAATCTCGAGTCAAAGTTAGGGTGAGTACTTTGATGTTCGTAGGTGTCAGGACAGAGAAAAGGTGTCCATTTAGGTCATTTCGATACTCTAGGCCTGGTGCGATGGCTAGGGTTAGGGTTATCGGAACAGTGAGAATAGGGTCAATTAAAGTGATACCCTCACGTTCAGAATCTCGAATCAAAGTTAGGGTGAGTGCTTTGATGGTCTTACTTGTCAGGACAGTGGAAAAATGACACTGTAGTTCATATTGACACACTAGACCTGTGGAGTCAGATAGGGTTAGGGTTAGAAGAACGGTAAGAATAGGGTGAATAACAGTGATAATGTCACGTTCGTAATCTCGAATCAAATTTTGGGGGAGTACTCTGATGTTCGTAGGTGTCGGGTCAGTGGACAACTGTCACTGTATGTCCTATTAATACTCTGGGACTTGGGAGATGGCTAGGGTTAGTGTCAGGGGAACGGTGAGTGTTGGGTCAATTAAAGTGATACCGTCACGTTTCAAACCTCGAGTCAAATTTAGGGTGAGTACTTTGATGTTTGTAGGTGTAAGGACAGTGGAAAAGTGTCCCTGTATGTCTTAGCGATACTCAGGGACTGGGGAGTGGGCTAGGGTTAGGGTTAAGGGAACGGTGAGAGTAGGGTCAATTAAAGTGATAATGTCCGTTTGGAATATCGCGTCAAATTTAGGGTAATTACTTTGATGTTTGTAGGTGTCAGGTCAGATGAAAAGTGTCCCTGTATGTCATATTGATACTCTGGGACTGGGGTGTCAGCTAGGGTAAGGGTTAGGGGAACGATGAGAGTAGGGCCAATTAAAGTGATAATGTCACGTTCGAAATCTCGAGTCAAATTTAGGGTGAGTACTTTGAGTTGCGTAGGTGTCGGGTCAGTGGAAAATTGTTCCTGTATGTCATTTTGATACTCTGGGACTGGGGAGATGGATAACGTTTGTTTTAGGGGAACGATGACAGTTGGGTCAATTAAAGTAATACCGTCACGTTTGGAATCTCGAGTTAAAGTTAGGGTGAGTACGTTGATATGCGTAGGTATCAGGACAGTGGAACAGTGTCCCTGAAGGTCATGGTGACACTTCTGGCCTTCGGAGTCTTCTAGGGTTAGGGTTAGGAGAATGGTGAGAGAAGGGTAAATTACAGTGATAGTGCCACATTCTGAATCTCAAATCAAAGTTAGGGTGAGTACTTTGATGTTCGTAAGTGTCAGGACAGTGAAAAAGTATCCCTTTAGGTCATTTGCTACACTAGGCCTGGGGAGACGGCTAGAGTTACAGTTAGGGGAACAGTAAGAATAGGGTCAAATAAAGTGGTACTGTCACGTTAGGAATCTCGAGTCATATTTGGGGAAGTACTTGGATGTTCATAAGTGTCAGGACAAAGAAAAAGTTTCCTTTAGGTCATTTTGATACACTAGGCCTGGTGCGACAGCTAGCGTTATGGTTATCGGAAAAGTGAGCATAGGGTCAATTAAAGTCATACGATTACGTTCAGAATCTCGAGTCAAACTTAGTGTGAGTACTTTCATGGTCATACTTTTCAGGAGAGTGGAAAAAATGACGCTGTAGGTCTTATTGACACACTAGGCTTGTGGAGATGGCCACAGTTGGGGTTAGCGGAATGGTGAGAATAGGGTCAATTAAAGTGATACTGTTATGTTCTGAATTTCGATTGAAATTTAGGGTGAGTACTTTGATGTTTGTAACTGTCAGGTCAGTGGAAAAGTGTCACTCTAAGTCATATTGATACTCTGGGAATAGGGAGTTGGCTAGGGTAAGGGTTAGAGGAACGGTGAGAGTAGGGCCAATTAACTTGATAATGTCACGATCGGAATCACGAGTCAAAGATAGGGTGAGTACTTTGAGGTGCGTAGGTGTCGGGTCAGTGGAAAACTGTCCCTGTATGTCATATTGATACTCTGGGACATGGGAGATGTCTAGGGTGAGGGTTAGGGGAATGGTGAGGGTTGGGTCAATTAAAGTGATAATGTCACGTTCGGAATCTAGAGTCAAATTTAGGGTGATTAATAGGATGTTTGTAGGGGTCAGGACACTGGAAACGTGTTCCTGTAGGTCATGTTGACACTCTGGGCCTTGGGAGTCTTGTAGGGTTAGGGTTAGGAGAACAGTGAGAAAAGTGTAAATTAAAGTAATATCGTCACATTTTGAATCTCGAGGCAAAGTTAGGGTGTGTACTTTGATGTTCGTAGGTGTGAGGACAGTGAAAAAGTATCCCTTTAGGTCATTTTGATACACTGGGCCTGGGGAGAAAGCTAGGGTTAGGGTTAGGGGAACGGTGAGAGTTGAGTCAATCAAAGTGATACCATCACTTTCGGAATCTTGAGTCAAAGAGGGTGAGTACTTTGATGTTCGTAGGTGTCAGGACAGTGGAAAAGTGTCCCTTTAGGTCAGTCTGATACACTGGGGCTGGAGAGACAGCTAGGGTTAGTGTAGGGGAACTGTAAGATTA
>PVJL010021555.1:0-10425 GCA_004026885.1 Lyroderma lyra
CCCCCCCCCCCCGTTCTAATGGGCTGAGACAGACACCGGCAGACGGTAAACACACCGAGTCGCGCAGGGAGTAAAAGGTGCGAGGAGCTAGCGAAGGGGCCGAGGGGGTGGGGACGGTCTGCCCCTCAAGGGCCCAGGCCGGGAGGAACCAGCCGGCGGGTCCTGGGCCAGGGGCTCCCCGGGAGCGCGGTGGGCCGGTCTACGCGGGGGCGCATGCCGTGGGCCTGGGGCAGGCTCGCTCTCGCAGCTGTGGGGAGCACGGGGTCGTGGAGGGCAGGGGGTCTCGTAGGGGCCCCATAAACCCATCCCGGGGAGGCAGGCGAGGGTCTGGCCCAGGGTGGTGGCCGCTGTGGAGGGGGCCAGACGTGGACAGAGGCACAGAACGTTGGAAGCAGGTCTGCAAGACTCGGGTTGGGTGGGGGGGAGGATGACAAAGGGACAGAGAAGGTGTCTCCTCTTCAACGGGAGAACTCACGGAGGCCAGGACGAACCGCCAGGGGTAGGTTTTGAATGGGGGAAGTACCTACTGGGGACTCAAGTGAGGACACCAGGGGGCAGCTGGAGGGAGCTAAGATCTGCACAGGGTGCCCGGAGGCCGAGGCCCGGAGCTTGCCTGGGAGGGGGGGGGGCTCGTGGCCCGGCCGTGCGACGGACTGGGGTGCGGGGAGCCTGCTCTGGGGTGCGGGGAGCCTGCTCCCCTGCCCTTTCTGCACAGGGGTGGGGCCCGGGCCGCTGTCGTCAGGGAAGACTTAACCCCACCCCTTCAAGGCTCCGTCTGTTAGAATCACAGAATGTCTGCCAGCTCGGAAATGTCATCGTTCTACGAGACTTGGCACCGAGCGAGAGGCAGACGGGCCGAGTGTCGCTCTAGGAATAGTCTGGGAGGCCCAGGACAGGAGTCCCGGACAGCGCTGTCCCTCTGCGGCCCGTGGTCCTCCCCTTCCGCTCGGCCCTCTCCTGCAGGTGACAGACACCCGCCTCCAGAGGAAGAATGTGGGGGCCTGGCGGAGGGGCCGCCTGCAGCCTCTGAGGGACGGAGAGGTGGGAGGGGCCGGGGCGACACCATTAAATTTCTGGAAGTTACACGGACTCCAGCTGAAGAATGGAAAATCCGGCCGCGTTCCAAGGGCTCCATCACCGCGTGGGACGAGGGGCTCCCCGGTGTGGGACCGCGCAGACCCAGAAAGCTCCGTCAGGCAGTGAGGTTTCCAAGCGCAGCCCCCAAACCCGGCTCCCTGGACCCCAGGTCAGCACCCGCCGGGGGCGCCTTAGGGTGCCGGCTCCCAGCCCCGCCTCAGGCCTGTGGGGGAGGAGCCCTGCGGACGGAGCTCTAACACTCCTTCTGGGTCATTCTGGGGGGCTGATGGCCCCTCGGCCCTCCCCATCCCCTCTCTCTGTCTCCCTTCGGGTCCCCATCAGATGTCTCCAGGACCCTTTTGTATTAACACAAAACAAAACAGCCTTCCGGAGCCGTCGGGGGTCCCAGTCTGTTTTAGAGGCGCGAGCTGGGGCTCCCCACGTCTGCAGGCCCCCCGCCCCGGGCACGGCCCTGGGGTGACTGCGGCATGCCTCGTGTGAGGGCTGGGAACCCAGTGCACCCCCACATCACGGGTCAGGGGAGCCGAAGCCCCATGTGGGTGAGCGCGGGCCTCTGGGCCCCGAGGGCAGAGGGGTCAGGGCTCCTTGGGGACGCACCCCGTGAGGCCAGGTGCTGTGTTTGGGGGCCGGGGGGCCTGAGGTGCCACCCGAGCTCTGCGGGCCCCCATTTCCACGGCCGTGGACGCCCCGTCATAACAGCCGCGAGGACGAGCAGGCCCACGGGTGCGGCGCCCAAAGGTCCCCGGGTGTCGGCGCGTCCGGTGACGGGTGCCCGGCGGGGCCGCCGGCCCAGTTCTGGCCGTGGCCTCCCTGCAGCACGCGCCGCCTTTCCCTCCCTCCCCTTAGGCTGTGAGCCCGGGCGCACGCCCTTTCTCCTCTATTTGGGGACCAAAGAGGCACCTGCGGCCGTCAGGGTGACATCAAAAGAGCAGTTTCTGCAGGCTGGTTGAGCCTCTAGGTTTCTGGAACCTTCCTGAGAACCTGGGTAAATGGTAAATCTGATCGTGACCCCCTCAGCCAAGTAGGGGGACCCCACGCAGCAACTGGGTACAGGAGAGGCTGCTGTGTCAGGCTGCACATCTAGGCGGCCCTGTGAGTCACCCCTGAACCCATTTTGGGCCACATGACCTTGAACGTCTCCCTGTCTCTGCTTCTCCGCCCGTGGGAGGGGTGAGAGCGTCCGCCCAGGGCGCCCGCCCGCGTCCCCCTTGACCTCGTGGTTCCCTGGGACCGTGGCCTCATCTTTCTCTTGACCATCTTCTGGTCCCTCCGCTGCGGAGAGGAAGAAGCCATCAGTCCGTCTCCTCCCCAGCCCTGGGGTCGCACGCGGCGGTGTGACTCAGCTGTCCCCACCCCTCCTCTGCCTGGTGCCTGTCCCCTCAGTTCCTGCTGACGCACCCCCTCTCTCTAACTCGAGTCTATTTTTCTCTCACTGTCCCCGCCCTCCCACCACCCCCTCCCCCTGCCTGCTCCCCTGCAGCTGTGGGCGTGCAAATGAGGCTGGAGTTCCTGCAGCGAAAGTTCTGGAAGGCCACGCGCCAGGTGGGTGTGGCCCGGGGGGGTGGGGGTGGCGGTCAGGAGGCAGGTCAGGGCCAGAGGACGGGCCACCATGCCATCACGTCCGTGGAGCGGAGGGGCTGGCACACTGCTCCCCGCAGGCCCGGACACAGCCTCCGCATGGCCCCCGCTGCCTGCCCCCAGGGCAGAGTAAGGACATTGCCCCCCTCAACCCTCAGGCCAGGTCCCAGCACGACTGTGACCCGCCCGCTGAGGGCTCGGCCACAGCCCTTCCCACCCACCTCCTACTTTTCCTGCCTCTGCTGCAGGGCTTCCAGGGGCTCCCCCAGCCCCGCATCTGCCCCCCAGCATGGAGCTGCCTCTGCCCCACGGCCCCCATCATTTGTTGCTGCCCCCTCACTTGGAGCAAGTTTAGGGAACAGAGAATGAAGAGGTACAGACGGGAGGGGGCCAGGGTACCGGCCTGGGGCTGGGGTCGGCCACCGCACATGCACAATGACAGAAGACAGTCAGAAGCCACCGCCTGGGGGCTCCAGCCGGCAGCTGGCCCTCTGCTGTCACCCACAGCGACGGGGCTGGCCTCCCTCAGGACACTGACCCCATGTGCACTGTGGTGGGTCCAACCTCGGTGTCCTGACCCCACTTTGCACACCCCCACATGCACACCTCCGCACGCACACCCCCATACACCCCACACATGCACCCCCACCACACACATACCCTCTCAAATACGTATGTGCAGACACCCCACACATATACCATGCATGCACACATCACACACCACACACACCTACACATACCACATACACACCACGTACACCATACACACAGACACACGTAAACATATACCATACTACCCATGTGCAAACAGCACAAGTACACCATAAACACATCCACTGGTCCCCACACATGAACACACAACACAAATGTACCACACACAACACGCAGGCACACCCACATACACGGGTGCGCACAGGACATACACATGGGCACACACATGAGCATGCACACAGGACATATGCAGAGGACATATGCACACAGGCGCACACACAGGTGTGCACACGGGCGCACACAGGACATATGCGTGGGCATGCACATGGGCACACACAGGACATACGCACAGGACATATGCACACAGGCGCACACACAGGCGTGCACACGGGCGCACACAGGACATACGCACGGGCACGCACAGCCTACAATCTCTCCTCTTTCCCAGTGCGGCACGGAGGATGGTCAGTGCCCGCAGAGCTGCCAGGACCCGGTAAGTCCTTCTGCAGGGTGAGGGGCAGGGGAGGGAGCTGGGGCCCTGAACCCACACCCTGTGCACCGCCTGCTCCCCTCCTGCCATGCAGTGCTGGGCTCCATGGGGTCTGCCTTCCCACGTGTGAGGACACGCAGGGGACCCAGGGCCTCGGTGGCAGGGCCTGGCCTCACCTCTCGGGTTTCTCCCCAGGACCTGGCCTGCTTCGTCATCGACAACAATGGGTTCATTGTGATCTCGGAGAGGCCCCAGGAGGTGAGTGCTAGGGCCACCGAGTCAGGAGGGACTCACGTCACCCCGCTACCCACAGGGGTCACGGCCGCAGGAAGCCAGTCAGGGTGAAAGGCCGGGAAAAAATGAGTGAGGTCGCCTGACCACAGCCCACACCGCCAGGTGACAAGATGCGGGCACCGTCCCCCTGCGCCGTCAGGGAAAACACGGCCGCTTCCCTTTGTAACCGAGCTGCCTTCTCCCGGGGTCGGTGGGGGACCTGTGCACGCACCGGGGACCCGCTTTGGAATGCACTGCTCACAATTCTGGAGCCAGAACCCCGACACCGGGCCCCCTGCGTCATTGAGAGAGGGCCCTGGGCTCATGGGAGGGGAGGGACGGGGGGGCTCTCTCGGGTCCCTTTCATGAGGACATTAACCCATTCCCGAGGGCTCTGCCCTCACGGCCTCCACTGTCGCCTGAGGGGTTAGATTTCAACATGTGGATTTGGGGGGCACATTCAGGCCATAGCACCCTCCCCCTCTACCTTCCTGGGGCCCAGAAGGGCCAGGCCTACCCCACTTCCTGTCTGGACCTCCTTTATGGAAAATTCTATTCTAATCCAGCAAACCTGACCTTCCGTGTGCTAGAGGGGGAATGGAGGCACAGCGGGGTCCCTCCGAACCCCCCCGTGTGTGCAGAGGCCAAGGAGAAGGTACGATCCTAATCTGGTCTTTGCTGAGCCCCAAACTGGGCCCCCCAATGAGTTGTTTATTCAGCCAGGGGTTCTTAAGAAGCCTGGGCACACCTGGGTGTCTCTGCATGGACCAGACCCAACCACCGGAAGGGCCTCCGAGCTGAGCCTCGGGGAAGGGGACACAGTATTTGGTCCCGGGTGCGCCCTGCCGCTCCCTAGGTGCGTGATCTGGTGGAGCAGCTCCATGACCTGTGCCTCACTTTCCCCCTCTGAAAGCAGAGGGCTGCACCTCATGATTCCTACAGTCCCCTCTGGCCCCAGGAGTCACAGTGCCTGGGGTCACCAGCAGAGCTGGGGGCAATGGGCCAGCGTCCCCTAGGCTGTGGCCGTGGTTGCCCCCAGGAGGAGCTGGGGGAGGCTAGGCCCCCGTGATGTCTCTCGTGGGCCTGAGACCGCTCATCACTCCTGGGTTCCCTGACGCCTCCGCTTTGCTTCCTTGTCCCTGTCACGCCTGCTCTTGGCCGTGTCACGCCCACCCTGGACGGAGTGCCAGGCCACTTCATCTCTCCCAGTTGCTCTGGGGCAAGATGGGCAAGGACAGAAGTTGACGCCAGGGGTTGGAGAGTGGCTTCGGTCTGGTCCGGGGCTTTCAATCATTCATGCCTGACCCCGCCGCCCTGGGGAACAGAGACCTCAGCGCCTCCAGGTCCCTGTGGTGTCTGCTTTCATGGGCCGGAGTCGCAGAGAGAGTGTGGGAGGCTGGACACTTGGGGAGGAGGGGACAGCCGGGCCTGGGGACGGCGCTCTGGAGCAGGTGTCAGCACATGGTCCCCGAGAGGCCCAGGCCGGCTCTGTGCCAGCTGCTCAGCTCCGAGTGAGGCCGTGTTTCAGTGAAACTTAACTGTGGGTGCTGACATTTGAACTCCACATTGTTTTCACGGGTCATGAAATACTAGCCTTTCGCTTTTCTTCCCAACCATGTGCAAACAGGAGCACATTCTTAGCTCAAGGGCCCACCTGGCCCATCGGCCAGTGTTCGCTGACCCCTGCTCAAGAAGCATCAGGACAACCTTGCAGAGAGTGGGGGCCCAGTGGCAGGCTGCCCCCCAAGGGCCCTGTGCATGATTCACTCGGGTCCTCTTGTACCCTTGCGCATGTGTCTTCACAAACCATGACATCACTGGGTACAGCTCTGCGTACTATGTGACGCAAACAGTTATTCAGACTTATGTTTGATAAAGTGTGTGTTTACTTAGCTTATTGGCCCGTTTTCTCAACTATTCTATTATAGCAGTGTGTGTAGTTCTAACAATCCTTTGCAAAATGAAGCAGGGTGTAAATGAAATGAAATCTCATCTTCATGAGTAGGGTGGGGACCTTCTAGAAGCTCCACTGAGCTCAGTCGCCCTCATATCTCTAACACAGCTCAAGGCCGCCCCTCCACCCCCCACTGTGAGGCCCCAGGAAGCGGGAGGGGGTTTCCTCCGACCATCTCTGGGGATTAATTACTCTCATTTTATACTAGAGGAAAAACTGAGGCTCTACAAAGTCAGGTTATAAACCCCAAAACATAGCTGCAGGAAAGCCCAACTTACCGGGGAGACCAGTGATATGAGGGGGAAAAACTTTCTAGAAAAATCCTCGGGGTGAGAAATGCTAAGTTGGGAGAGCCTTGGTTTTGATGGATATTGAGAATGTGTTGGGCAAAGTAGGTGACCCCAGGGGAGTGACTTCTGGGGTATGAGGCCAGCTGCAAGTCCGGGGCTCCTGGGTGGCCATCCTCCTGCCTGGGTCCCCTCCCCAGGTCACTTCTCCGTGCCCGGGGCAGAGGTCATTCACTGCGTTGCAGTATCTGAGTCTCACAGAACTAAGACGGATGCCCCTAGGACGCTGACCCCCTAGGACCCTGACCCCCGAAGCCCAGGACTCTGACGCCTGCATTAAACTCCAAGCTTGTGTCAAGGCTCCAGGGGCAGCAGTGTGATCACAGGACTCATGTGTCATCACTAGGGACAGCTGTGACCCTGTGGCCAGAGCCGGGTCAGGTTACGAGAAGGCACTGGGGGATGACACCCAAGCCAGAGACACCATCAGTGTAACAGTGCCCGGGAGGTGTCCGGGCCAGGCTGCCCATCCACCCAGTTGTGCTTTTTCCTTTTTTTCCAACTAATTCATTCAGGAACTCTGTAGCAGTCAGCTATTGCTGCACAACAAATTACCCCAAAATGCAGCGGCTGGAAACCACAAGACATACTCCCAGTTTCTGGCCGGGTGGGTGTGGCCTAGCTGGGGGTGTGGCCTAGATGGTGCGTGTGACCTAGCTGGGTGGGTGTGGCCTAGCTGGGTGGGTGTGGCCTAGCTGGGTGCGTCTGGCTCGGGGCCTCTGCTGGGGCTGCTCCATTCAAAACGCTCCAGCTGAGCATCAAAGTTGATGCTGAAAAGACCCCTCCGCCAGGCCGGCCTCTCCGGAGGGCAGCTCTCACCACGGCAGCCGCTGCATCAGAGCAGGCGAGCCGAGAAAGGCAGAGAGGAGGACACGGTCTGGGGGGACCGAATCCCAGAAGTGACATCCGGTCACTTGCACTGTGCTCCATCTGCCAGAAGCGAGCACACTCCGGGGGACGGGCTCCCACAGGGGCGTAACTGTCAAGAGGCCAGGCCCACAGTGAATCATTTCAGAGTCACCACCGCATCCGCCTGCCAGCCCAAACTGGCCCCACCCAACACACCCACGGGGCCCCTCGTCCAGCTCTGGGCTCATTCTTATAATAAACCACAGGCGACAAGATGACAGCGCTCTGCTTGGGGCCTAGAGTCGGAGCAGACACTTGTCAGGAGACTGGGCAGTTCAGCGGGGCAGGGACCAGGAGCTGTACACAGTGACTCCACAGCGGTAACTCAGCTAATCCTCACACCCCCGAAGAAGACGCATTGTCCCCCTTTTAGAGAAGAAGAAACTGAGGCTCTCCCTAGGTTAGGAGGCCATGCGACAATTTGCTCCGTTCGGACACTAGAGTGAATCTTTGCCCCAGCTCGCCCCCTGGTCCCCACTTTCCCTGGGGACAGCAGCCATCCACCGGCGTACGGATTAGCCTCTGGCCTGGGGGGTGGGGGTGGGGTCTGCCGCCAGCAGGATACTCACAGGTTCCGTGTTCCTGGCTGCCCCCTGTGCCGTCTGCCTTCTGCTCCAGTTCCTGCATGGCACCTCACCTCACCCCCTCCGGCTCACCCCAGACTGGAAACTGGGGAAGCCCCGGGCCCTTCGCTGCAGCCCCAGTTCGGCAGCCCAGCGGCCCACTCACTGCTCACGTGCGCGTTGTCGCTGATGAGAGCAGAGCCGCCCTGCTGGGAGCACACCTAGCGCCCAGGTGGCGCTCCGCACGAGGGCCTAGAGCTCCCGGAGCCCCTGGGGCCGTAAAGATGCTACCGTCCCCCTGCCCTGCTGTGCTCTGGGTGCCCCCCAGGTTCCATCTGGGGGCCTGAGTTCACAGGGTGCTTGAGGTTGAGCGTTTGGACCTTGGCTTTGCAGCTTCGGGAAATGTGATCAGTATCAGCTGGGACTGTGTTCTGTCGGGAATAGAATCCCCACTACCGCGACGGAAACAAATTAAAGGGTTATTCTCTCAGTATGGAATGGATGAGGGCAGCCCAGGCCTGCTACGGTGTGGTCACCAGGCGTCGCCATCCTCAAGATCACAACGTGGCTATAAAAGCTCCTGCCTTCGTGTCCACTTTCCAGACAGGAAGAAGAGGGGAGGGAACAGCCTTGAGTGAGGTTTAGAGTCATCTCCCTTTAAACAGATTTCCCGGAAGTCCCACGCCCTGTGACTTTGCTCACATGTCATTGGCCAGGCCCGGCTGCAAGGAAGTCTGGGAAATGTAGTCATTCCGTTCACATGATTAAAATGGGATTGCCCTGCTGAAGAAGGGGAGGGTGGATAATGTGCCAAAGTGACACATCCTAGAAATCAAGTTGTCTATTTACAGAAGTGGATACATTTTTTCCATCTGTCTAAGAGCTTGTCTTACTCTCCAGGACCTCCCTTCTTAGACTCAAGCGTCTAAACAACAGGCTTTCTGCTGAATCCGCCGAGAGTTAGGGCGGAGAAGGGGACGGGCTTATGGGCATTCGGAGCCTCGCTTCCACTCCGCTGCACTGTCCCAGGGGGCAGAATGCCCGCATGGTTCCTCCATTCCCTTGCCTGTGCGCTCACACATCTCTTCCGCAAATACGCCTGAGCGATAACCGCAGACGAGACGCGGGGTGGTCTGCGGGAGCAGGGAGGAGGGTGTATGCCGGTTCGAATCCCGCTGTCCCGCATCACAGGGACAGGCGCAACGTGACCCCAGCTGGGAAGCACCCCTCCAGTGGGAGAAATGGCAGGTGACCTCAAGGCGGCTGCTTGAGGAGCAGGCGGCCCTGGGTGCCTGTGACCTTCCTGCTTGCCCTCTGTCCCTGGAATGTGCTCAGCTCCTCCCTGCAGACCCCTGCTGCCCACTGCCCTCTGCCGAGCAGCCTCTCAGGCGCCCCAGGCAGACACACGGCCTGCGAGGCGCCGAGAGAGCAGAGCTCTCCCCCGTGTGCCTTTGTCACCAGCCGGTCAGTCTCTAAGTGCCGAGGAGGTAAACAATCGAGTTTCACAAACCCTTGTGTAACCTTACTGTGAGGGACCCACGCTGATTTGTTCAAGGAATTCTGTACCTTAAAAAAAATGTGATTGCAACCCCTAGATTGATTTCATAGCCAACTTAGTGGATTGATGGAGTTTAAAAAGAGATGAGAATGTGGCAGGGGTTCAGGTTCAAGGGGGCGGGGGAGGGAGGGACCCGTGTGCACGGCGGTTGAGGGCATTTGGGCGGGGGGGGGTGCGGGGGCTGGTGGGGGGAGAGCCACTGGCAGCTGAAGTGTGGGGCTTGGAAATGAGCCCGGGCCCAGGCGGGAGGTGTAGCTGTCCCCACCCTACTCTCTCCCCCCACCCCGCCCCCACAGATGGGAAGATTCCTGGGGGAGGTGGACGGCGCGCTCATGAGCCAGCTGCTCAGCACGGGGGCGTTCAGCCAGTAAGTGGGACATGCTTCTCTCCAGTGCGAACACGCACAGAAAAGGCAGCATCTGATGCTGAGTGGTCCAGACAGATCTCAGGATCCTGACCTGGAATCCACAGTGAGGCCCCCCACCCCCGCGAGAGCTCCAAGGGCAGCCTCTCTGGAGCCTGGGACTCCCCCCACAAGGTGGGCAGGGGCATCAAGTCAGGTGGGCCCTGAGCAGGAAAACCAGGTTTGCTCTTAAGTACATGCATGTAATTTGGGGCACACGCACATCGACACTCATGCACCGTAGTCAGGAACCCCTCAGAAGTGACAACGCTGCTGCAGGCCCCCTGGGACAGGGGACGCGCCATGTCCCATCTCTGCTTTTCAGAGTGACTATGTTCGACTACCAGGCCATGTGCAAACCCCCAAGTCACCACCACAGCGCCGCTCGGCCCCTGGCCAGCGTGAGTGTCATCCCAGACCTGCCCTCCGCCAGACAGCAAGCCCCCAGCCCCCGCCTCCTCTAAAGGGCGTCACCTGGTCCTGCACCCTGCTGCTCCCACCCGGGCCCCGCCCCTCCTCGTCCCGCCCCGCCCCCAGCCCC
>PVJL010021556.1:0-10433 GCA_004026885.1 Lyroderma lyra
TGATGGATGGATGGATGATGGATGATGGATGGATGGATGGATGGATGGATGATGGATGATGGATGGATGATGGATGATGGATCATAGATGGATGGATGATGGATGGATGGTGGATGGATGCACATGTGATGGGTGGATGCACGTGTGATGGATGGATGGGTGGATAAATGGCTTTCAGTTCATGCCAGTCCCAAACTCAGAGCTCTATAAACCAGGCTATAATGCCAGAACTGATGCTCTTCCTGTGGAAAAGTGTTCATTTTCTGCTTTAAAAGATTATTTTTCCCAAATGTACGTACTCTTTCACCTTGTTTTTCCTCCCAAATCTCTTAAATCACAAAGCCTAACTGTATCAGTGAAAATGCTTTTGGCTTCAATTCATAGAACATCCAACTACAGAAATGCTGTTTAAATGAGGAGACTCATCAGTAAAACTTCTGCACACGGAAAGGCTGACGCAGGAGCTTCCCGGGGCTGTAGGAGTGGCTCGGGGGCATCATGGTGACTGTGGTTCTTGGTCACTTGTCATGGTCACTGTGGTTCTGGGCATCTGTCTGCAGTCACAGAGGTCACCCATCATTTTCCTGTTTGACAAGCTCTTTGGAAGGGGTTGGGATGAATAGGGGTGCTCCTCTCTGACAGTGGCCAAAGCTGAGTGCCGCGCCCACTGCCAGGCCAATCAGTGAAAAGGGAAATGGACTGATCAGGGATCACTCACAGTACTTTGTCCCTTGGGCACAGTGTCACTAAATAAACCAAATGGACATGGCTGTTGGGTGAGCGGACATCACCTTCTGCACTTCAAGTCTCAGATACCTCCAAGGCCCCTGCGATCAGAACTGCACCCCAGTAAGTGCCACAGCGTGCCCCCACTCCCCAAAGAGAGGTTCCAATGACCTCATTCGCTTGGTGGCCAAGTTTCCATTCATCTCCGCAGCCTCGTACTCAGGGCACTGGGATGGCAAGGGCCCGAACCCAGCTGAAGCTCAACCGAGTAAAGACGCACATTGGGAATAAGCAAACAAGCCGCCTCACAGATAGCCGTAGTCTGGCCTCGGTGCACGGTCCCCAGGGACCAGGCAGCCACGTCCAGGGCTGGTGGCCATGACCTCTGAGCCTGCTCCACCCCGCTGGCCCCCTGTGGTCCCGCTGCCTCTGCTACTGGGTGCACACTGCAGGGTCCCTGAGATGGCACCCCCTGCCAGCTCGGTGCTGACAGCTAGCTGGCATCTCGATGTCATGTCCAAGTCCCCAGAGAAAGAGTCAGGAGCCACACCTGGTCCATCAGCCGTGGGCAGGAATGCCAGGTCACGTCGTGTAAACGCGGACACTAAGGAACCCCCATGGGGCCTGTCTGCCAAAATGCAACGCCTGCACGGGCCTCAGAGTCACCCGAAAGGGGTTGTACAAGCTCTCCTTGAAGGCATGGCTCCCGGGACACGAGCCTCCAAGACCCGGCACAGAGGGACGGGAAGGGACGAGGGACGGGAAGGGACCTGCAGCAGTCATCGCAGAACGGCCGGCTGCCCCCCCTCCGTCCCTGGGCAGGTGGCACACTGTCCCCGCTCACGTGACACGCGCCTGGCAGCCACCCTGTCCCCTCCCCGGCCTCGCCTCCCGCCCAGCCCCTCCCACACCCTCACACCACCCCGGTGCCTCTTCCCCACACAGGGGTCCCCGTCTCCCCAGACGGGCGTGAGCTCCGCCTGTTCTAAGCTCCCGCCACCATTCGCCATCTGTCTTGTCCGGACGCCTCAGGGGCCTCGAGGTCCTCACTGCTCAGCACCCTCCTGGGCCTCGTCCGAAACGGGCACAAGCGCCCCGGCGTGGCGTCCCCCGGCTTCGCACGACGTCCGCGAGCGTCGGCCCTCCTCCTGGGGACAGCCCCGGCCCTGTCTCTGCTCTGGGTGCCACGCCTTCTGCAATGCCCTCCTGCCGCCCTGCCTCCCTCACTGGCCCCCATTCGGGGACCCCAGCCCCGTCTAACGAAAGACCCCTTTCCACACACGGCACCAAAGTCACCCTCTTAGTTTTGGTTATGAGAAAAGAACAACGGCCATACAACTCGCACCCCAGGCCAGGCCAGGGGACCCAACCCAACCACACACTGAGGTTGTTATTTAGGTTAAAAAAGTCACCTCCTCCAGGAAGCCCTCCAAGCCCCCCAGAGGTGCGTCTTCCAGCCGCCCCTGCCCCAGCCCTTAGCGCCGGCTACGTGATGGGCATCGACAGAGCTCACTGCCCCTGACAGTGGCCGGCCACCCCCTTCCCCAGTGCCCGCACTCCCCTCGTCCGGGGGTCCCCCACCCCCACAGCGCCTCGCACAAGCTCTCGCTCCACAGACGCTTGCTGAAACGACTCCGTCCATGTTTTCATTTCCACACATTTCGGCAGCGTTTCCAAAGCCAGTGTCCCCCGCCCGGGGCCCCGTGGGCAGGGGCTAGGGGGCGGGAGGCAGCTCACCACACGCCGCGGAAGAGCATCTGAGTCCCAAATTCCGGCCCTGACCCTGGTCCGCACCCCTGGCCCAGGTCACAAGGTCCAGCTGGACATCAACTAGCTAAAGTGGGGGACTCAGCGCTCCCCCAATGCATGGCCCTCTTCCCGTGGTGCCCAGCTCTGGGATGGGCACCTCCGACCCATCATGCCCCCGAGCCGGACCCCTGCCCTGCGGGACTCCGAGAGCTCTCAGACACACCCCCTACGGCTCTCCCCAGCCCTCAGCTAGCCCTCGACCTCCCTGCCACCTCGAGTCCTGCCGACGGCCGCCCCCCACCCAAGCCCCTTCCTGCAGCCCTGTCAGCTGCAAGCTGCGGCCACGGTGGTTTCTAGAAGGCAAATCTCATGCTTCATTAAAATGAAAAGACGTCTGAGCCCTCAGGATACCACCACACTCTTCGCCCGCGCAGACGTCCGGGCCTGCCCCTCCCCTAACCACACCCCTGGCCTGTAAGCACGTAAACGCACATGCTCGGCGGGGCACACGGACCTGGGGTCCTCAGGCCTCCGGGGCCCTGCGCACAGGGAGCCCTGCGCCTGGAACCCCACACTCCTTGGCTGAGTTAAACCTATCACGTTCGAGGACAGACTGCAGAATCCGTTATGCCGGGGGGGCTGCCTGCTTCCTC
Organism: Lyroderma lyra; assembly: GCA_004026885.1. Taxonomy (NCBI): domain Eukaryota; kingdom Metazoa; phylum Chordata; class Mammalia; order Chiroptera; family Megadermatidae; genus Lyroderma; species Lyroderma lyra. The sequence goes on from PVJL010021556.1 coordinate 3,129, forward strand.
GGGTCAGGCGCCCCCACTCCGCGGGCCCCCCGGGACCCAGCGCACACAGGGCACCAGCCTGCTCATCGCTGTGCTCGGCTACACGATGTCTCTGCAGCCGCAGGGACGCCCTCGGGCACAGCACGTCTCCAGTAAGGACCTCAGGGGTAAAGGAGCCTCCAGCTGGTTGACACCACCTCGCAGGGCAGCAGCTGGAGGCCGGGAGCGGCCCGGCAGGCGGAGGACCTTCACTGAAGGTCTTAGGAAGGAGATGGGACATGGCAGGCAGGGCTGCTGGGGTCCGGCACTGCAGGGCCGACAGCAGAGTGACCAGAACAGAGTCCCTGGCGCTCCACTAGGGACTGCGGGTACTCTTCCCAAAGCAAGAGCCAACCCAAGAACTCACATGTGGTTAAAGGGAGCGGCGATCAGGATGGGAGCAGGCACCCACGGCCCAAGATGCCCAACGGCCAGAGACACCCAACGGCCCGAGACGCCCAACGGCCCGAGACGCCCAACGGCCGGAGACGTCCAATGGCCGGAGATGCCCAACGGCCGGAGATGCCCAACAGCCGGAGATGCCCAACGGCCAACGATGCCCAACAGCTGGAGATGCCCAATGGCCAGACGCCCAACGGCTGGAGATGCCCAGGGATGCCAAAAGGTGGGACCCCCCGAGTCAGAGCATCTGTGGGCTGGGTCCCTCCTGTGACCACAGTGAGCGTGCCCTCCCCTCCCTCTCGAGCCAAACCACACGGACCACGGGTGGGGCCAGAAGTGATGCCAGGACCTGCGGACGTGCCCACGTCAGCTCGGTTTTAGGGGAAACTCTGCCACTACCAGAGCGATGTGAACGTCCCACCTGGAGAGCCGTTGGGTCACTAAACTGAAGACTGGGCGGTCACCGGCGACGTGCTGGGGAGGGGACTCAAGCACAAGGCAGTCCCTGACCTGCAGGAGGGCACGAGGCCGGCCAATCAGAGTGCTGCTTTCTCAGAGGCCCCAGCGGCCAGCTCAGCCCAACCTGCGGCCCAGGCCGGCTCCGAAGCGGCTCCATGCACATCCGTGAACTTTCTCACAACGTTAGAGAGTTCCTTCCGGGACCTGCGTCTACAGCCCGTCAGCCGTTGTGAGGGCGAGTGGATTGCTGTGCGGCCAGGACGGTTCTTCCCCCACGGGGCCCAGGGCAGCCCCGAGGTTGCACACCCCGGCTTCGCTCCCCGGGGCTCTTCTGTAACCCCCAATGTGCACTTCACGCGTCTCACCCTGCCCCCCAAGCCCCTGCCATCCATCACCCCTGTGAGTCTCGTGCCCACCCGACACCATGCACAGTCACGGCCACATGACCGACTCCGTCCCCTGCTCTGTGCCCCACGTCCCCGTGACTGTTGTCATAACTGCCCATTTGTACTAAACGTGTTTTTATTGGTAATTAAGAAAGTGAGGCTGCTTCTCACGCTCCTGCTGTCCACACCCCACTTCTTCCCAGGCCGGGCTGGGGGCGGGGTGGGGGGTGGAGGCTGCACCGTGAACGCCTTCTTTGGAGGGACGTCGGGACAGTGGCCAGGAAACGTCCCCGCGGCCGGAAGCAGCATGCAAGGCCGGCAGGGGGTCAAAGGCCGAGCTCCGAGCCTCAGCCTAAGCCGAGCGCCGGGCTCCTGCTCCCGCTGCGTCCATAGCACTGTGTGCTGGGCGTCAGCCCAGGGGCCCCCCGAGACGGGGCTCAGCGGAGCGGGAGGGAGGGACAGGGAGCAGGCCACCCCGCTGGTTTGCAGCCCCAGGCAGACGGGCCAGGCACCGCCTCAGCCGGACAGGGGCCACCCGGGGGCTTCCGGCTCCCACTGGCTGTGCAAAGTGCGCAGCGCTCGAGGAAAGGGCAGCGGGCGGGCCCCAAAGAGGCTCCCGGCCTGTCCTGCTCCATGGTTCTGGGGTGACACGTAGCACCCGAAGGAGAGGCCTGGGCTGGGCCACGAGGACGGTGGCACCACAGGCTCCTTCCCCTGCTAGAGGCCGCAACTCAGCAAGTGGAGGGGGTGTGGCCAGTGGTGAAAGGGTGTGGCCAGCGGTGGAAGGGGTGTGGCCAGCAGTGAAAGGGTGTGGCCAGCAGTGGAAGAGGTGTGGCCAGCGGTGAAAGGGGTGTGGCCAGCGATGGAAGGGGTGTGGCCAGTGGTAGAAAGGGGTGTGGTCAGCGGTGGAAGGGGTGTGGCCAGCAATGGGAGGGGTGTGGCCAGCAGTGGAAGGGGTGTGGCCAGAACATGCTGAGGGCGGTGCCTGTGAGAACTCATTTACATTTCGCCATGTGCAATGTGCTCCCATGCATGATGCACCTCCACCTTTTTGGTCCAAACTTTCAGGGGAAAAAACAATCTTTCATTTTCTAATGCAGATTTTTATTTGTTTATATTTAGGTATTTATTTGTTTATATTTTTGTGTTATAAAGGAATTTTGGCATATTTTTTAACATATTACAGTACAAGATATGTTATTTCACAAATAATTACAAAACACAAGAATAGACACAAGGTACAAGACATTTTATGTATAAAATTGTTTTATATTTAAAAAAAAAGATTACCATACCCAGGGAATATTTTGCATGTGGATATCGTTGTTGATTTCTAGAGTGACGCTTTTAACTCATAAGCATAAATGAAGAAATTAAAAACATTTATATAGATACGGAATTAGTACTGCCCATGTGTAATGCACATCCTGATTTTTCCCTCACAAATTTGGGCAAAAAGAGTGCGCATTCTCCACGGCAAATTCCAGTAAATCCGGGTACTAGTACCATCCCTCTTCAAGGGCAAAGGAGATGAGTGAGGCACAGAGAAGTTCAACCGTCTGCTCAAGGTCACCCTGCTAAGGCGGGACATCCAGACGCAGGAGCACGTCCCAACCCAAGCCCACAACCTCGGTCACAGCACCATTCCGCCTGCCCCCACACATACCTTGCCAAGCATGCAATTCAAACTAGAGCTGTGAGATGGGGACCTCAGTGACCTTGAGCCACATGGGTCCCCCTGGGGTCGATCACGAGCACGGCTGTGGAAGCCACAAATGCTGCATTCATCCCACTGTACAGATATGAGTAACTGAGGCTGAGTGGCTTGAGAATACTTTCTGGATCGGGGAGCCCTGTCACCCCTCAAGACAAGAATGGCGATGGGGAGGCATCCTCTGCCCCCAGGCAGGTGAATCAAAGGGGACACACTTGCACTAAAGAAACCCAGAGGCCTGGCAACAGCCCCCAGAAGCAGGGGACACAGTGTCCTTTGCACTCTGCAGGACACAAAGCCCAAAATCACCTGGGCAAAGAGAAGGAGTGGGGGTTCAGGCAGACGCCCCACACCTCCTCTCACTGAGCCAGGAAGAGGCAGGCTTCCTTCCTCCACACTTTAATCCACGAGAAAGGCGGCATTTCAGTCCCGTGGGAAGCGACGGATTCTTCAATAAAACGCTTATTGGGACAAGCGGCCGGCCATCTGGTAGAAAATAAAGCGAGAGCCTCACCTCCCTCCCGAAAGCAAGAGGCATTCCAGATGGATTCGAGAGGGAGGCGCAGAAAGAACACGATCGGAGCCAAGGGAAGGGCGGCGACGAGCTCCATCATCTCACGGGGCGGGGGGCGGCCTTTCCGAGCAGGGACGTGGGACCCACGGCGGCAGGCGGGCCCAGAGCTGACCGAGAGCCCTTCAGTATCTGCGGAGTGAAAACTTCCATAAAAACTGACGTGCTTCCAAGTGAGAAAAGAAGCGATGCTGGAGCCGGAGACGCTCCGGAGCCGGCACCGCCACCACATAGACTAGTTTGTCATTATTCCTTCGAGACTGTTTGCCGGTTGCTTGAGTTCCCGCTCACGGAGCGGCTACGTCCCGTCACCTGCGGCGAACGCGAGGAGGAGACGTGACCTTCAGCAAAGTCCTGTTTCCATAAGCAAGAAAGTCAGCAAAAACCAGGCAGGAGACGAGACGTTTCACAGGACGAGAGATACAGACACAGCCAAGGTTCCCCCGAGCAGAGAGGCGGGTTCCGGTGACAGCCCCCGGCGAGGGACCCCCCTTCCACCGAGCAGGCTGCAGGACACAAGCGCCAATAAGTGTGCGGACAAGGGCATGGGTGCGGGCTGACCAGAGCCGCTGCGGAAGTGCCACCTTCTAAAGCACGGAGCCTTCGCCCAAGGGACCCAGGTGTTTGTCCCCGCCCCTTGCACAGGTACCCAAACCCACGCAGGGAAACTAGAGGGGACTGAGTGTCCGTGACCATGTGGGCGGTAACCGCAGGACACTGTCGGCAACGCCGGTCCCCGCTGTCCAGAACTGGTAATGACCAGACCGCGCGGCACAGCCAACCTGCGGCCAGGACGGCTTTGCACGTGGCCACGCACATTGTCACAGCATTGCGAGACTCGCTTTATGACCTTCTATTTAGTCATTAGTGTGAGTGTATTTTCCGTGTGGCCCAGGGAAGCCCCAAGGCTGGACACTGCGGATGCACAGTCTCCCCGGGTCCTAGACTTCGGACGTCCCATAATTAATTAGACGTGAGTCGTGTCTAACCACGATGCTGTGCACCCGAGACTGGTGCGATGTTGTACGTGAACTGTAGTTGCAAAAACCCATAAATACATCAGGCAGCTCTAGGGATCGGTCCCCAGGGGACATTATTAAACGGGAAATGAGGTTCCAAGTGGCATGAGAGCGAATTTCCTATTGTGGAAAGCAGCACGGTCAGGGCAGCCGCGATTCGGAGAGCCCCTGCCACGTGCCAGGCGCTGCCCTGGGACTCCAGCAGGCGTGCGTCTGTCCCCGTGCGCGTGGGTTACTCAAGCTTGGAAGTTACTAGAAACAAACACAGAGAACTGATCACGGGGTGGGGGACGCTCCGGCTCGTCCAAAGTGGCCAATGAAAATACCGGACCCCCAGCGCCATCTGAACGTCATCGACACCGTGGATGTGAGCTTGCCCTGGGCAGCGCTGGGGACACACTTGCACGAACTTCCGATGCACCTGGGCGCCCGGACTCCAGAGGAGGGCAGAGGACGCATCGGGGACGGATGGAAACGAGGTCTCCTGTGCGGGCGACGGCACACGTGGTCACCGTCACCAGCTGTGTGCCCTGCGTCCCTTACAATGTTTGACCCAGTGTCCCACTGGCCGTGCGAAGACCCGCGGGTGGCTGCAGGGTTTACCCCGAGAGAACTCGGGGACCACCGTCCCAACCTCGCCCCCACGTCTGCCACGAAACACCTCCGTTCAGTATGAGTTTTCGCATTGCTCTGGTGCTCCCATCGTCTTGGGGAACAAACGACATCACTCTATTCATAGCATTCTGTTTTTAGTCCGGACCCTTCCATGTACAAAACGTAGTCATTCTCGATCGCTGAAAATGTCAACCCCGCAACACGTCGCATTCAGAAGCCGGAAAAAACGATGAAAAACGGCCATCCTGTGCACGAGGGTTCGAGACGAGCTCTGCTTAGGAACAGCTCCGAGAGCGGCTCCTATGTGTGCACGCCGACGGCCAGACCTGCCTCGGCCGCACGGGGCGCGTCTACGGGGCGGCCGCGGCCGCGAGCTACACGCTGACTTTCCTGACCGGGAAATGGGCGACACGGACACACACGAGTAAGAAGAGAGACAAAGTCCCCAGGACCCAAAGCCACATGCAGGTGGCCGGCCCCGCCCCGGGAGGCAGCCCTGCGGCATTCTAGAGCATCCTGGACATTCCGGAGCATTCTAGAGCATTCTGGGGCATTCTAGAGCATTCCAGGGCATTCTGAGCCATTCTGGACCATTCTGGGGCATTCCGGCGCATTCTGAACCATTCCAGAGCATTCTGGCCCATTCTGGACCATTCCGAAGCATTCTGGACCATTCTGGGGCATTCTGGCACATTCCAGAGCATTCAGGCAACATTCTGGGGGCATTCCAGACCATTCCAGGGCATTTGGGGGCATTTTGGAGCGTTCAGAGCATTCCAGGGCATTCCGGGGCATTCCAGGCCGAGCTGCTTCTCTAAATGGAAGCGAGTCAGCAGGGGCTCCCTGGGCTGCCGCACTCTTTCTTTTCTAAGACGGCCGACACAGAGAAAGCCGCGGGAAACAGAATCACGGGGCGCGCCAGGAAGTGGCCTTTTCCAGGGGACAGAGAGCGATCACAGGGGCGTCTCCTGAGCAGCCGGGTCCTAAGGGTCCTCTGGGGCCTCTGAGACCCCTCCGTCCGTCCTCAGCTGTCTCTCAGGGGAAGGGGCTCCCGCACTCGGGGCAGAAACGCCTCTTAGGCACAGAGCCCCCCAACCCCCGTCTTCCCGGTGCTTTCTCAGCACTGACCAGAGCGGATACTTAGGGGACGCTCCCTGCACGCCAGGCGCACCCCTAAGCCTGGGACCGTTATTGACAACCCCCTGAACGGTCCCGACAAGCCCATGAGATGCTTGCGGTGACTGTCCCTGTCGTGCATGTGCGGAAGCTGAGGCCCACAGAGGCCCAGTCACCAAGGAAGACCACACAGCTGTGTGGGGGACACGTGGCACGTGCACCCAGGTGACCCGGACCCGGAGCCCACGCCCCGGACCACCAGCCGGACCTGACACGGCACTGCATGACGACAAGGAAGACGGTCCCGCTCCCGCCCCCACGGCCCGCGGGGTGCTGAGGGGATCGGACCCTCCACGAGGACACGGACAAGTTCACAGCAAGGGGTGCTCCATTCCGGGGACACAGACGAGGACGGGACCGCCCACTCGCCGGTGCAGCAGCCCGTCGGGAGGGGCCTGGCATCACGGTCGGCACCAGGATGTGGCACACAGGACAGGCAGGAGGCCATCTGGGGAGGGGACACTCCCGCTGAGACACGGTGGGGAGGGGACACTCCCGCTGAGACATTTCGGACAAAGCTCGGCTTCGGAAAGCCACCCAGGCGGAGAACCGAACACTGCAGGACCCCGGGGGGAAACTCACGAAAAACCCGAGTTCAAGTTTGCGTCCAGCCGATCCGCTGGAGCCTTACCTTCTTCTGGAAACTTCCAAAGGAAAGCCGTGTGCTCTGACCGCGCTCTGAGGAAGACGCGGCAGGCAATCCCGCCGCCCCAGTGCCCGGGGCAGAGCCCGGCGGACAGAGACGGAGCCGGCGAGGACGAGGACAGGGACGGGGACGGGGACAGGGATGGGGACAAGGACAAGGACGGGGATGGGGACAAGGACAGGGATGAGGACGGGGACGGGGACAAGGACGGGGACGGGGACGAGGACAGGGACAGGGACAAGGACGAGGACGGGGACGGGGACAAGGACGGGGACAAGGACGAGGACGGGGACGGGGAC
>PVJL010021557.1:0-10435 GCA_004026885.1 Lyroderma lyra
CACAATAGCTGCCAGTGTTAGTAATTGTTTTACTATGTGTTTTCTGCAGTAAATTTGTTGAGGTAAAAGCTCAGAGTTTAAAAAAATTCTCTAAACTCATAAACATGTCTATTTATGGAATGCTACAATGTTTGGAATCTTAAATTCAAATGCTATCTAAATTCCTTTTAAGGACACATCCTGATAGTCAGTCCTTAATATGTCAGTAAGTTAAATTGTATAGTTTCTTGTAAAACAAAATGTAGGATTTTTACTTTATGTCTTAAATTGGATATATTGAAGAAGCCAGATACTTGCTTTTTGTTCTAGATTTTTAAAAAGACTTTCAGATTAAATGAACAAATGTAATAAAATAATTATTTTATATATATCTATCTATCTATGTATGTGTCTTTGTGTGTGTGTGTGTGTGTGTGTGTGTGTGTGTGTGTGTGTGTGTGTGTGAATTTTTAGTAATTACAATATAAAATATGGCAACAGATTACCTCTACTGACAAGAAAGCCAATCAATATTTTTTGACCATCTTTCAAATTGTAAGTTTACAATTAAATAATATTCTGTTTTTCAAAGTTCATTGACTGTCCCATGATCACATACATATTTCTAATATTTAAGGAGTGAGAAAGAAAAATATTAATAGGGATATTTCAGTTTTCTTTAAAGTACAATTTAAGATAACACTTAAAGTTCATAATATACCAGCTGACTTTAAATATAGGTATGCAATGGACTTGCCACATTAAGCTATATACATTTGATTGAGAAAACATATTATCTGAATAACTTGCACAAATGTTTTCATAAATACTTGTTCTGAAGACTGTAACTCTTTTGTAAAAAGCTAACCAACCATAGATCACTTCAACATCATCTTTGCTTAGATTTATGTTTTTAATGAGACTAAAAAACACAAAATTATAAAACCGGTTTTGCAATTCTGTTCTGTTTCCCTTTAATAATGTGCTTTGGTAATTCAGAGAAATCCCATTATCATCAGAAATTCCATTATTATATGCTACATATGCCTAAAAATAAACGTTGTTAATTTTAGCATACATGTATTTTTTCTTTAGTTTCTATCTGAATTTGAAATAAAAATAAAACATTATATGTGCTAATTAGATGTTAACATTTTCATTTTAAAAACTTCCATTGAAGTGATTCAAAATAAAATGTACAAGGACATCAAAAAATTTCAGCCTTTAAAGCCTCTATTTTGCATAGTACATGGCTGAATACAAACCAGTCTGTGTATGTTTACATTCATATATGGTGTGTGTGTGTGTGAGTGTGTGTGTGTGTGTGTGTGTGTGTGTGTGTGTGTGTGTGTGTATTCCTCCATCAAGTGAAACACATATTAACTATCAATACATGCCAGACTCTTTCCTAATAAAAGTATGTGTCTGTCTCCTAAGCCATGAAATCTGGTAGAAATAAACATGAAAGCACAGTATTCAAAGAACATATATTACAACCTGCCTTGCTTTAAGAGCTATAATTTCACTAAGCCCAGCAAGTACTTTGGATGCAAAGATGAAAAACTTAGAATATATGAAAAGGGGAGATTATCTAAAACAGTATTTAAATAATAAATGGCTTTCTGACATTAAGAAAGCTTAGCTGAGTTTTATTTAGATATGAACTCTTCCTTCTTCCCCAAAAGAACTAAAACTTAGCATTAGCACTTAATTAAGCATATATTTGGCAATGGCTTGTAATTGTTCAAGTTATGAGAAATAATTTAGAATTTTGTCAACAGTAACTTTAAAATTACTGAAATAAATTTATGTTTATGTATTAAAATTAAAAAACACTGCACACCCTATATGCAAGTTATTGGACTAACAATATTAACTATAATGAGGATGGGCATATGACCTAACATTTTAAATGTTGCATTGTTCCTCCTTTGGGAGAAACAGTAGGATTTCATGTGTGAGCATGAACAGACCATCTAATTGGGTCATCAGATTTGTCAACAGGACAGGAGGCAATGTGACACCTCCATTTTTAACATTGCTATGCTAAAGTTAGGTTTTTGTTTTATTTCCAATTTGTTGTTTCTCAAGCCTTTTAAAATCAACTCTATACATTTGAAACTTTCAAGTGTTTATGTTTCTTTCAATGTTAAGGTCAACAAAAGATTAACATTACAGTGATTTAGCTGCTCCAAATTTCTAAAACTACACCTGTACATGGCTACATCTTACACTAATTTAGTGGATAAGAGATTGAACTCCCCTTTTCAAAAGTAAAGTGTTATCAGGTGATTCAACACAGAAATAATTTCACTTCCAAAAGCACCATAGAACATAAACTGATTGACACTAAAATTTAATGCTTCTAAGGTAGAAGTCTGAAATACAACACGACCTATTCTAAATGGGACAAACTTTAAAATGAATTTATTGTTGCATGGTGCATGTGTGTGTGTGTGTGTGTGTGTGTGTGTGTGTGTGTGTGTGTGTATTATTTTCTAAGATTTGGTGAGTGTTTCTTAAGAAATGTACCTGAATCCCTATCATTAGTTAAGAACCTCCAACTGCTCTTTTACAAAAGTCTGTTAAGCTCAACACCACTTAGGCCCACCACCCCTATAAATCTTAGCACTGCTAGACTTGTATGAAAGAAAGAAGCTGGGTATCATTTCTTTGTCACCTTTCTATCACTACAGGCAGGAAGCTGAAGACAAAGAAAGAAAGTGCCACCAAGCAAACATTCTATTTTTTTTCCATATTCTTAAGTTTATTGCTAGGAATTCTATGGTTTTACTGGGATGTCAAGAGGTTATTTTGTTTCATCACATTAACTGTTTCTATTTAGTGTATATGGATGATAGCTCTCTTGTATTTGTTTTCTTTTTTAATTCACTTTTATCGTTACACTTACTGGGGTGACATCTGTTAGCAAGGATTACATAGGTTTCAGGCATACAATTCTACAGTGCATTTTCAACTTGATGTATAATCAGTTCACCACCTAATGTGACTTCTCTTTCCATCACCTTATATTTAGCTTCCCCCCCCTCCTCTCCCACCCCCTCCCATTTGCCCCTCCCTAACCATCTCGTTCCCAAATAAACATTAAACTATTGATTGTATCATGGGTTATTTGTTTGTTAATTTCTTTTTTTCTTTGCTTTCAGTTTTATATTCTGCATATGAGTGAAGTCATACAGTTCATAGTTTTTTTTTTGTCTGGCTTATTTCACTAAGCATGACGATTTCCAGGTCCATCCATTTTGTTGCAAATGGCAATATTTCATCTTTCCTTATAGCTGAGTAATATTCCATTGTGTATATGTACTACAGCTTCTTTATCCAGTCATCTGTTGGAAGGCACTTTGGTTGTTTCCATATTATGGCCGCTGTGAACAGCGCTGCAGTGAACATTGGGATACATAAGTCTTTGCAGAAAAAGGTTTTCAAGTTCTTTGGGTAGATAGATCCCCAAAAGTGGTATTGCTGGATCAAATGGTAACTCCATTCCCAATTTTCTGAGGAATCTCCACACTGCCTTCCACAGTGGTTGTACCAGTTTGCACTCCCATCAGCAGTGTACCAGAGTTCCTTTTTCTGCACATCCTCTCCAGCAATTTTATTCCTTGTCTTGTTGATAATAGCCATTCTAACAGGTGTGAGGTGATATCTCATTGTGGTTTTGATTTGCATTTCCCTGATAGCTAATGAGGATGAGCATTTTTTCATATGTCTGCTGGCCATTTGTATTTCTTCGTAGGAGAAGTGCCTCTTTGTCCTTCTGCCCACATTTCAATTGGGTTGTTTGTTTATTTGTTGTTAAGTCTTATTAGTTCTTTATATATATTAGATATTAGTCCCTTATCTCATGCGATATTCGCAAATATATTCTCCCATTCAGTTGGCTGTCTCTTTGTCTTGTTGATGGTTTCTTTTGCTGTGCAGAAGCTTTTTAGTTTAATATGGTCCCATTCATTTACTTTTGCTTTTACTTCCCTTGCCTTTGAGGACAGGTTCATGAAGTCTTCCTTGAGACCTAAGTCTATAAGTTTAGTACCAATGTCTTCTTCTATACAGTTTATTGTTGCAGGTCTTATATAAGGATCTTTAATCCATTTTGAGTTAATTTTTGTATATGGAGAGAGTTCACAGCTCAGGTTTATTGTTTTGCATATGTTTTTCCAGTTTTCCCAGCACCACCTACTAAAGAGGCTGTCTTTTCCCCATTGAATGTTTTTAGCTCCTTTACCGAAAATTATTTGTCCATAAATTTGTGGGTTTATTTCTGGGTTTTCAGTTCTATTCCATTGGTCCATATTTCTATTCTTCTGGCAGTACCAGGATGTTTTGACTAGTAATGCTTTGTAATATAAATAGAAGTCAGGAAGTGTAACGCCACTAGCATTATTCTTTTTATGTAGTATTGCTTTGGCAATTCGAGGTCTTTTATGGTTCCATATAAATCTAATAATTCTTTTATCTATTTCATGAAAGTATGATTGTGGGATTTTTATGGGTATTGCATTAAATCTGTAGATTGCTTTGGGCAGAATAGCCATTTTAATGTTAAGTCTTCCAATCCATGAACAGGGGATATTTTTTAACCTCTTAAAGTTTGTTTCAGTTTCTTTCAAAAGTGTCTAATAATTCTCTGTGTATAAGTCTGTCAGGTTCTTTGTTAAGTTAATTCCGAGGTATTTCATTTTTTTTCTTGTGATAGCAAACGGAATTGACTCCCTCATTTCTTTTGATGTGGATTCGTTGTTTGTATAAAAGAATGCTGTTGATTTTTGAACATTAATTTTGTATCCTGCAACTCTACTATATTCGTTAATTGTTTCTAATAGTTTCCTGGTGGAATCTTTAGAATTTTTTATATAAAGGATCATGTGATGCACAAATAGTGACAATTTGACCTCTTCTTTCCCAATTTGGATACGTTTTATTCCTTTCTCTTGTCTGATTGCTGTGGCTAGAACTTCCAGTACTATATTAAATAACAGTGGTGGCAGAGGGCATACCTGTCTTGTTCCCGATTTTAGGGAAATAGGTTTCAGCTTTCCCTCATTCAGTATGATGTTAGCCGAGTGTCTCTCATTTATGGCCTTTATTATGTTGACATATTTTCTTTCTATACCTATTTTATTTAGTGTTTTGATCATAAATGGATGTTGTACCTTGTGGAAAGCTTTTTCTGCATCAATTGAAATGACCATATGGTCTTTATCTTTGATTTTGTTTATGTGGTGTATCACATTGTTTGATTTTCATATGTTTAACCATCCTTGTGCTCCTCGGATGAATACCACTTGATCATGATGTATGATCTTTTTGATGAATTGTTGTATTCTGTTTGCTAATATTTTGTTCAGGATTTTTGCATCTGTGTTCATCAGAGATATTGGTCTATAATTTTCTTTTTTTGTGTTGTCTTTGCCAGGCTTTGGTATTAGAGTAATGTTGGCCTCATAGAATGAGTGAGGAAGTATTGCTTCCTCTTCAATTTTTTGGAAGAGTCTGAGGAGGATGGGCGTTAATTCTTCTTTGAATGCTTGCTAGAACTCGTTGATAAAACCCTCAGGTCCAGGGCTTTTGCCTTTAGGGAGATTATGGATAGTCATTTCAATCTCGTTGCTATTGATTGATCTATTTAGATTATCCAGTTCTTTCTGGATCAGTCTTGGTAGGTTATTAGTTTTTAGAAACGTGTCCATTTCTTCTAGGTTGTTAAATTTTGTGGCATAAAGTCCTTCATAATATTTTCTTATAATCCTTTGTATTTCTGTGGTATCAGTGGTAATTTCTCCCCTTTCATTTCTAATTTTGGATATTTGTGTCCTTTCCTTTTGTCTTTTGATTAGTCTTGCCAGGGGTTTGTCAATTTTGTTGACTTTCTCAAAGAACCAGCTCTTCGTTATATTAATTTTTTCTTTTGCCTTTCTGTTCTCTAATAGGTTTAGCCCTGCTTTAATTTTTATTCTTTCTTTCCTTCTGCTGACTTTGGGTTTTGTCTGCTCTTCTTTTACTAGTTCTTTAAGATGGGATGCTAAGATGTTTCCTTGCGATTTTTCTTGTTTCTTAAGATAGGCCTGTAATGATATAAATTTCTGTCTTATTATCGCTTTTGCTGTGTCCCAATAATTCTGATATGTTGTATTTTTATTGTCATTAGTTTCTATATGTTTTTTAATCTCATCTTTTATTTGTTCTTTTATCCAGTCCTTTTTTAATAAGCTGTTGTTTAATCTTCATGTATATGTGGTTTTATCTGCTTTCCTTTTACAGTTGCTCTCCACATTCAAAGCTTTGTGGTCTGAGAATACACTTGGTATGATTTCGATCTTCTTGATTTTGCTGAGGCTACCTTTGTGTCCCTGCATATGGTCTATTCTTCAGAGTGTTCCATACGCACTAGAAAAGAAGGTGTAGTCTCTTTTTGCTGGATGAATTGTCCTGTAAATGTCAATTATGACCAATTGCTGTAGTGTGTCATTTAGGTCTGTTACTTCCTTATATATTTTCTGTTTGGATGATCTGTCCATGGCGTTATCGGGGTGTTAAAGTCCCCCACTATGATTGTGTATTCATCAGTTTCTCCTTTCAAGTCTGTTAGTAGTTTCTTTGTATATTTTGGTGCATCCTGGTTGGGAGCATACATGCTTAGTGTGAACTATTATTGTTGTTGCATTGTGCCTTTTATCATTATATAATGACCATCTTTGTCTTTTACTATCTTTTTTAAATGGAACTTTATTTCATCAGATACCAGTATGGCCACTCCTGCTTTTCTCTGGTTACCATTTGCTTTGAGTATTGTATCCCATCCTTTCACTCTGAGTCTGTGTTTGTACTTACAGCTGAGGTGTGTTTCTTGGAGACAGCATATGGATGCATTCTGTTTTTTATTCTAGTCTGCTACTCTGTGTCTTTTTATTGGTGAGTTCAGTCCATTAACATTTAGAGTGATGATCGATATGTGAGGATTTCCTGTGGCCATGACTTATTTCTTCCATTGTTTTTGTTTGATTGTTTACTTATTTTTTGTTTCTTTCTTGTTTCCCCAACTTTGTTCCATTTTTCCTGATGTTTTCTTTCAGGCTGAAGAGCTTCTGTAGTATTTCTTGTAGGGCTGGCCTCGTGCTGGCAAATTTCCTCAGCTTCTGTTTGTCTGACAAGGTCTTTATTCCACCTTCATATCTGACAGATAATTTTGCTGGATAATTTATTCTTGGCTGGAAGTTTTTCTCTTTTAAATTTTTGAATATTGGGTTCCACTCTCTCCTGGCTTGTAGAGTTTCTGCTGAGAAATCTGATGCCAGCCTGATGGGTTTTCCTCTAAATGTTATAGTGCTTTTTTCCCTGGCAGCCTTGAGAATTGTCTCTTTGTCCTTCGTTTTGGACATCTTTAGTACCATGTGTCTTGGAGAACATCTGTTGGGGTCCAGGTATCTGGGGGACCTGTTTTCTTCTTGAACTTGGGAATTTTCTTCCAGATCTTTCCATAGGTTTGGAAAGTTCTCATCTACCATTTGTTTGAGTATGTTCTCTGTAGATTGCTATGCCCCCTCTTCTATTCCTATTATCCTGATGTTTTTTCTCATGGAGTCAGATATTTCTTGCAGACTTCTTTCAATCCTTTTGGTTCTATATTCCCTCTCTTCCTCTTTCTGAGCTGTATCCATGTTCTGGTCTTCAATATCACTAATTCTTTCCTCCATCTGGTTGGTCCTGATTCCTATGGCAGTTATTTCATTTCTCACTTCTTTTATGGTATTATTTATATCTCATATTTCCATCTCAATCTTTCTTATGTTTTGAATTTCTTTGTTAAATTGTTCTTTTTGTTCACAGAGTTCCTTTTTTATGTCGTCTATATCTTTTTTTATATTATTTATCTCAGCTATGGTTTTCTGCCAATAGGTTTTCATTTCCCTCACAGCCTTTAGAATGGCTTCTTTAAATTCTCCATCACTTAAATGAGACCCTTCCTGTTGTAACAAGCTATCTTCTGGGTAAATTTCATGTTCTTTCTGAGGAGTTTTCGTTTTTAAGGAATTCATCCTGTCCGCTGTGTTCTTCCTCTTTGACATGAGGGCTTTATGTTCACTGCCCAGATTATTGCTTTTGTGGTGTCTTGCTGTAGGGCAGACACTAGGTGGCACTGGGTGTCAAGTTTTGGGGGAGAGGGGGCTGTTTGTTTCTTGTTTCTGATCTCCTACTGTGTTTGGAGGCTATGCGCATATATCCTGTGGAGAGGCCAACAAAAGGTGGCTCTGCCTTCTGCCCTTTGCTGGGGAAGCTGTTTCAAGGCTTGTTTTTGCTAGCTGGGATGAATGGTATAAAATCAGTCTTTCTTCCCTGCCCTGATTCAGTACCTGGCAGTCTAAGGGCTCACACTGCTTTCAGAACCCTGGGGTTCACGAGGAAGTGCACGCTCCATAACTCCAAAGCTGTGGACCTGGCCTGTGACAGAATGTCGCCTTTGCAGCAGGCTGAGAACAGGAACTGCAGCCCTGTGTAGGTCTCCATGGGGCTTAGAGCTGGGATGTCATCTTTCCAGTTCAGAGTCCTCCCTCATCCCTTCTACCACTCAAAATTTCCAGAGGCTGGCTCCCAATCTCCTTCCGTCCCCAGCTCCCCAGTCTCTCTAACCTCCCCCAAACTGCGCAGCTTTGAATAGTCAGCAGGGTTCGTGTCCTGTGTGGTCTGTCTCTGCTCCCTTCCCTCTCCCGACTCGCCCCCTTCTCGCCAGCCTTCAGGTGTTTACTCGCAATTTGTGGATTTCTCAACAGCCGTTTTGTCACTCAGGGTCCTCTTTCTTGGCTCCTGGACAGCCGTTCAATTGTGTTTTCTGGGATTGGATTTAGGGACCTCCTCTTTAGTCAGCATCTTGTCTTCTCCTCTCAACATTCTATTTTTTATAGGCTGTTTTATTTCTGTAAAGATACACTGAAACATGAGATGATAGAAGCTAATGACAAAATGCAGAAACAAGACATTAGCTTTTCTAACCATGACTATTAGAATGTTAATATGTATTGTCATTACCTGTGCACTTTTGGTATCATCTACTATGTAATATAACAGTTTAATAAAATAAGGTAGGAAGGTGATTCTGTATTTCAGGTAAGTTCTACATAGAAATCTGTTTTGCCTCTCCATTCTCACAAAGATCCAGTTAAGCTCTTGGGGAACAGTCCTAAAAATGAGAAGAGAAGGAAGTGGTGGGCCTCTTTAAAGCATGGGGAAAGAGCAGACAAATACTATGTTATAAGAAATTTAACACATCACTGTTTAGAAATGTTACATCCACATAAGTGACAATCCCATAGTCTGTTCAGCATTTCCTCTAGAGTTTTATCATTACTTCTGTAGGGTGATTTCAAAACTGCAGAAATGTCAGAGGGGCTAAATGTTTTTGTGCAAGATTCCAAACCCAAAAATTATGTTACTATGAAGTAAAACACAACTCTTTTCAACTTAAAAAAAAAAGAAACAGTTTAGGTAGTATTTTCTATGATGGTATTCTTTTTAGGTGGGCTCATCTTCTCAGATATGCCTAGAGTTTACAAATTACCCACATGTTTTATGCTTGAAGGTAGGGTCATTCAGAAAACACAGCACATGGAAACTCGAATATTAGTAAAGGGGAAAGTTCTGTTGAGAATCATAGCTACGTGTGAAAGTTATTTTCCTGAAAATTTATAATACTTGTTCAAAAAAACAAAAATAATTTGAAGAGAAAGCTAAAACACGCATTTCAGTAACTGCTGTTTCTGCTCACAGAACAAGGTGAGCAGCAAGTTGGAGAAGGCGCTACAACCTTTCTATATCACGTGACAGCACAGTGGGCCCAATGTGAGTTTCAAAGGGCACGTTAGTAAAGGCTGTATCTCTTAGGTTTCTTGTTTACATCACTAAGCAGCTAAATGATGACTTCTCTGCTCTAGGATAAACATGCAGATGAATCAATCTAAATGTCTGTTTTTAACTGTAGTCTTTGATGTACTCAGCTTAAAATGGCTCCTGAAACTTTATCTTATTCAGTTCACCTCTCCCCACCTTCCCTTGTCTCATGGGGGCTCAGCTCAGCTCAAGAAAATGAAATCTATCCTAACGTAGGAAACCAAAACCTACTTTTGACCAATTAGACATAACCACCTATACTCTCCTCTGTATTTGTCCATCATAACCTCTTACCTGTATATCTTCCCCTCTCCACATTTGGGCTGCTGCTTTACTCCATTTGTGAGTCAACCTGGCAGTGCGCCTAATAAAGCTTGTTACTATTGCCTGGTGTTTTGGCTCATATGTCTAACAGCTATCACAAAATTAACTTTACTGCAGAGTTGTTTTTGCTAAGTTTCAATATGACAACTGTGTGACATTATTTAAGCAATACTGTAAAGTGGGATAAAAGACAGAAGAAACAACTTTGAAGAAATGAAAAGTGGTT